>JAGFPH010000262.1:335813-372878 GCA_018207615.1 Philaenus spumarius | reverse complement strand
ATCTAGATAAATGTTTGACTGATTGAGTTCAAACTTGACACGAAGTTTAACCTAACAATGATATGTCTCAAAAATATTAAGCGATTATACCCAATGATGCGTTTCAAAATGGCGGCTGTTTGAAAACTTCAAACCTATACTACTCAAAAACCGAACATTTTAACAAAGAAATTCAAGACAACTTTTTTGTAGCCCCTTTGATTCCCTATCGAATAGTCTAATAACAATTGGACGAAGGATAATAGCTAAGTTAAAGATAATAACAACATATGTGCATACAATATTGTTGTGTTTAATGTGATGGTATAGAATGGGTTGAAAAAACCAATTATTACACATAACTATTATCCTTCATTGAATTGTTTTGACAATTACACCATCAGATAGGGAATCAAAAGGACTAGGTTGATGGTTTTAAAATTTAGGTTTTAAACAGTCGCCACTTTGAAACGAATGATTAAATATAATTGCTTATTTTTCTCGAGATATGGCATTGTTACTTTAAACTGTATGTATAAGTTTGAACTCAATCAGTCAAACATGAACTCTAGATATGAATTATTTTGTACAAAACACAAAATGGCGGATATCTTTAAAACGAAGCGTTTTCAGGCCTATGTTTATATGAACATTTTTCTTATTTTTAGCTATAGAATGAGCTTCCGAGACGTTGCCGCATAGTTCTGAATCACCCTGTATATTTCTGTATATGTACTAGAAACATCGATTACAATTTTAAAAGAATATAAACGTATAACAATACAACATTATATTTCTTGAAATCACTGTAACTGCTTAAGTAATTACATTTAAAAAAACATATCTTCCAATATGATACAAATTGATTGTAATCGACTGCACGGAATTTAAAAAGCCTACGAAATTTAGCAACAGGATAAATCAGTTCACCGCCTATCAAAAAGCGCAACCACTCAGCATCACATTACTGAATATTAAAAAATACATTTCAAAACGAAACTGAAAATTAAATTTCAAAACTTATATTTATTTTTATATTATTTTAGTGCTAACTTTCTATAATATGAAAATTAAGCGTTTTTTAAATATATGTTATAACCAATATACGAATTATTCCTAAATAACTGTACTTAATAATACCTTAATTTGATTTAAGTTCACAAAATCCTTAATAAGATTATTTTATTATTTCGATGTAGTTGATACATATTGATACACACATTGACAGTTAAAATAAACAAACAAATACTCACGAGCAAATACTCCACCCCAAAAAATATAAAATTGTAACACATTATAAAATTAATCCTAAAGTAACAATAAACAAAGCGATGATTATATTTACAGTACACTAAACGTTTATATGTAATTCACTTTAAAAGGCAATTGTGTATAAAAAAATATGTTAAAATGTTATATTTTTAGCCTGCCTGTAAAACATAAAAAGTAATCGTATTTTGTTAAGTCTTGATGTTGTATAATGTTTTTTGTAAAAGTTTTTAATTTCCGTTCCGAGCCGAGAAGTGATTCGGTTCAGTATTTGATCCGTTATCGCTGGAAAAGGTTGTTGTAAAACACGACAGTTTATAATACACCAAACTACATAGGTACTACATTGACGATATAAAATCTGCAGAACCCGTCCTCCTCGGATTATATATAAATATATTTCAGTATAACTTTCTCAATAGTAGCATTAATCTATATTTTGTAAAATAATGTTTAAACTGGGTTTGCTTCTTTGTTTTATTCTATTTATATTTTTAAAAAACTTTATTTTTGTAAAATTTATCTCAAGTTTAGCTACCGTTATGTTTGAGTAAGTATAATAATAGAATGAGGGCTGTAAACTGTAACATATTGCGGGTGCATTGTGTACTCCCAAACGTTAAATTAAATAAATAAGGTTTAATAAAAATAATTAATACTTTAGTATAATGAACTCATGGTATGCTTATGATCTCGACTAGGAACAGAACGCCTTCGTAACAGCAATGACTACATATCAATAAGACGAACAGTTTAAATGGGTAGGAATCAGGCCAGGAAAGTAGGTATAAAAGTGAGTTTGCGCCATCAGTCGCTAGGAGCTCTCAGGGCGCGTTTTGCCGGTCGAGTGTGGGACAAGGATGGAAAGAGGAGGAAAGGCAGAGAGGTCCGACTGTTATGTGACCGTGACCGTCGAATAATAGCGGCCGACGGCGCAAACAAATACCTGCTTCCTTGGTCTGAATTTTTAACATCGGCTCATATTTGTTTGATCTGTTCAAGCTTATTGCGAGTATTGTTAATGTTTGATTATATTTTTAGTGAATAGTTTATTTTAGTTAGATTATATCTAATTAATTTATTTTATTTTATTATAGGTGACAATGAGTGAACAAAGCCGTTCAAGTGCGATTCGTAAGCTCTATAAGTTGCCTTATTTTTTATAAATATGAAAAAATACAAAAAAAACACAAACATAATAGATTTTGTATGCATTTTTAGGATATCTCAGATTGGTAGCCTGTACATAGCAATTTTAATTTAGTTTCAAATAATATAAACAAGTGATTGGAAAAACGTGAAATGTGACATGATTAGCTATTTTTACCTGTTTTTTTTTTTTTTTATATATATTCTTCGAAGTGTCTATTGTACATATTTTGTGTTTATAATAAAACTGTAAACATTTTTTATATCTTGAAATTTTAATTCAGTGAATTTAGTAAATATGAATAGCCTCTAAAGTTAAATATTTTTGTGAAATTATTTTCCCATTGTGATTTATCATCCGTTCTACTTCTACTGCATAGTAGGAAGCAAATAAAGCTATTACTATATTATTCTATGATATTTTCTGAAAACCTCGATATATAATAAGTCTTTTATAAATCCAAATGTGTTTTTATTATGAAGTTTTAAAAATATGTTTGCGCAATGACCTATAAATGATTAGCACTGAATTGATTGGCACTTGGAGGAACTAAATGTGTTTTGCATATTTTGCTGCATCTCTAAGTTGTATTGATTGTGAAGTCTGAGAGACACAATTAATTGCTTTTAATTTTAACAAATTTATAAAACAGTATAAAAGTATATTTTATGTATATTATGTATTTTATGTATATTGTATACACATGAATAACTAAAATAAACATATTATAATCGAATTGAACATTTATATCTACATATAAAAATATTTAAACTATTAACTTATATTTCGTCAAGACGAATATATTCTTGCAATTCAAAGGAATTTTTTGTGAATTATTTATGTTAAAAATGATATAGACAAAATAAATTGTTTTAAAAAAACTAATATTTCAATAGTATTATTTCATAATTACTAAACTAAAAATCACAACAGTAAGTTGTGCACAAAATTTAATGGTTAACAGATACCATACTGTTTTTGTTACACTCATGTATCTCTAACAACTAATCCTAACGTAATAGGTAATTTTAATATTTAGAAACGAAATACTATGTGGGATGAATAACTTGGTTGTTTCATTAATATTTATGTGTCTAGGTCGCTTGAACATACACCGTTTGTACCGCAGTAATTGGGGTTTTGCATGATATCGCTATGAATGCATAAGTAAATGACTAGTATAGTCCTAATAATGTTAAAATATATTTAGTCTACCACAAGGTGTCACTCTTGTCTATGCCACAAAGAAAACATAAACAAACATAATTAGTTTTAAATAAAGTAAACTTACATTTTTCACTATAATCGTAATAGGTCTAAGAATATTTATTTAACAATAAGTTACCTTGTATAGCTCCGCCACGTGACTTCTTTCTTCGTTTCTACTTACGCGTTTCAGATCGTATGCTGCATCCTCAGAATATATTCCTCAATCAGAGTTCGTCAATACATTAAAATTTACACAAACACATAAAACAACGCAACACACACGGTGGGCTCCGTTTCGATGCTGCCGGACCACTGTAACGTCTTATGACTATAACTTTGCAGTTATTGTATATTAACTGCTAGGGGCAACTTCTGAGGCTCCGCACGCCAACCCCGTTTGAACACAAACCCTCCCTAAGATTTCGGATTTTTTGAAACCCTTTCTTATCAGCACCTACGGCCCTAGAGGAAGCTACATACCAAATTTCGTTCCAATCCGTTCAGTAGTTTTTGAGAAATGAAATCGTGATCAGTGAGTCAGTGGATTTGTCTTTTATATATATAGATATAGATATATATATATATATTTTTTATTTAAGATCAGAGTCATTGGTCTTGATAAACATGTATATTGAATTCGGTCTTTAAAGGCTTTATAAATTTCATATTCCTCGATGGCATCCATATATTTTCCTTTTCTGCAAATATGCAATGGTTCCAAATTGTTCTCAAAATCTGTATACGAATGGTCTTCATCAACAATGTGGCATGCATAATTTGATCTAATACTATTAATTTTCGCTTTTGGCAGATGTTCGTAATGTATTTTCTATATAAAATTTATTACAATTAATTGTCACATTTTAATTTATAAACACCGGCTTTTTGTTCTAAAGGTATGTCCCGTTTTTGACTAAGCAATTTTTTAATTAGTTCAAAATTTCATAGTGATATTGAGTTTTTTTTTACTATTGGACACTATTTTGGGTAAAATTTTTTCCTATTCACTTGATATAAAGTTCTTATTTTCTTTAGGTTCTACTGGTCTTGTGGATTTCTTTTGAAATTTTTGTGGAAATATCCGTTTTGGGACCTTCTGAGACCAAAAAAGTAGTTTTTACAAAATGTCTGTATGTATACAAAGCTAGAGCGACTCTATTCAATCGATTTCAAACAAATTTGCACCAGACATGTGTCGAGAAGACCTGTATAGATGCACGAAAAACGGGATTGAAAAATTTTGAAAAACAATCCCCTTTTTGGCAAAAAAAACCCCAAAAAATCAGTTATTATTTTTTTATAAAAAACGGCTCTAACGATTTTGAGATTTTTTTGCTTATTTGTAGCTTTTAATGTACCCTACCATACGCAAAAAACTTCATCTTTCTAAAAATTATCGTTTAGCTAATAATAATAATAGTAACTGATGTTGGGGTTTTTTGGCTATAAAGGGGGTTGTTTTTCAAAAATGTTCAAAACCTTTTTTTGTACATCTATAGCCCTAATTGACGTGTTTGGTGCAATTGTGTTCGAAATCGATCGAATAGTTTTCTTTCTAGATAATAATAATAATATGTATTAGTTAATCTCCTACTTTAATAAATCACCTCTCATATCCCTCCTACAATTATGAAGTCACAGTAAATCTGTTTAATAATTTAAATATGTTTGTGAGAAAGTATGTGCCAGTTCCTGGTACCGTTTATTTAGACATGGGGTGATGTGAATCTGAGTGTATTGTGGTAAAAGTAGTTGTAGGGTTTCTATATACATTATCGGAATTATTCAGTTTCTTTAATAATCGTCAATATATTTACCAGGAAAATGTAATCTGTTGTCAACTTCGTCTGTCTCGTGAATTGTGAATTTTATATATTTGTTTACACTATTCATATATTTTTTCAGTAGTTCTAATTATCTAAAATGTGCCATTGAAAATTATAAATGTATCGTCAACGTATCTGGTATACGATAGATTCGGCTGTACTATGTATTTACCTTTGATAGTAGATATGTATTTTCATAATGGTTCTCATAAATATCAGCCAATCAACCCGACATTGGCGACCGAATGGCTAAACCTTCTTTTTGAATTAAATAATTGTTGTCAGAGGAAAAGTCATTCTGATTTAAGACTACTGAAAAAATAAATAATAATAAATATTTATTTGTAATGATAATTAGTTTATTCTTCAGTAATACACTTGTTATTTATTTTTAAATAATTTATAAATCGAATTTTATGCAAAGTTAACTTAGCCTTAATTATTTGAATAAGACATGTTAGAATTTTATTAAAATGTAAGACTTACAAATTACAAAAAAAAAATAAGACTTTTAGAGAAAATCTAATGTTTTTATTTTACTTTCATACTAAGTGGCGATGAATCCAATTTCACAGGCTTATAGTGCAGGCTGTATTATAAGAAACACATTTAGGTCTATGTAATAGTCTAAGCTGTTTAAATTTGTTATCTTTATTTTTATATTTATAAAAAAGGAAACAATACGTTTATTTTTTAACACAATGTATAAGGCTGTAGATAGTAACAACCAATATTTTCCAATTACCTTAATATTGCCTGTAACTGAAATAATGCATTTAAGGGGTACTTTTACCATACCATGTGCCGAATTATGAACCCTAACACTATTATAATGTTCGACCACGCAGTTGAAACGCTGAGCAAATTTCGAAAATGAAGTTTTTATGTTTTAGGTTCCAACCAACAATTTCATGAAATTGGTCTATTCACGAAGTAGCTGAATAGCTGACTATGTGTACGACATATATTTGTAGAATTTGTTTGCAATTAAGTCTGCAGCTTCGACTCATGCACTCATTCGCTTTGCGAGTCTGCCCCTCAACCTTGCGGCCTCGGGTTATGAGCTTCGCTTCGCTCACAGCGTACAAATACGACCGACGGCCTCGGGTCAGAAGATGCCCCCACGGAAAGATCCACCACATGGATTTGAACCGGGTACTTTTATGGTATTTTACGTTTTGATTGTTTTTTGGGAGAACCAAGCGATATGAGGTCGTTTAAAAAACAAAATCTGCAGAATAATATCGTACATTTAATTTCTCCTCTAAAACATTTCATTCTCGTACGAAAAAGTTAAAAAAACAGTTATTTCCGATCAAAAAACGTGCTTCCGGTTGTTGGATTTTTTTGGCTGACGAACTCATCCGATCGACGTAGACAACCAAAATGCGTACCAAATTTGGAAAAAAAGCGGCAGCTAGATTGCTAACACGTATATACATATATGTTTAATGACACCCAAAAACGTGATCTAGAGACCATGATCGGTGCTCATTTACTAATCCCGACCTTAGGTCTTACCATAAGGGTCAATAGCTTATCTTTTCTATAGAAATTCGCTAATAATAAAATTCCCCTATTTCATTGGCACAAAGTAAAAACGTTAGGCAGTATGAAATAATAAAGAAACAATATAATAACTGCAATAATGAGAGCATAAACAAGTGAATAACTAAACAATAATTGAATTAAACAAACAACAGAATACAAGTATTAATCTTCAAATTTAACTCATTCGGAGTAAAGTTGCAGATTACACGGTGGAATACTTACTTATACTTCTCCAAACACCTGCACAGTCGTTTGGCTCAGTGTACACATCTGTGAAGACTTCGTTAAAACGACGCCTTTTTTTATCAAACAACGCGGAGCACAAAGGATGGAGTTTTGATATCAGTCTATGAATGTATGGCAGGGTGTTTTCACATGTATAGATACAATCCGAATACAGTAGGTATATAATTTAAAGAACTGATTTCACTGTAAATGCTATAGAAATAAAATAGCAAACATATTATTAATTTATAGGAGTGGATTAGTAACATAATTTAAAATATAATAAAGTGCAATTCCTTTTATTTTTGCTACGTCTTGGGCACCTACTAACTGTGTTTCTTTAAATATGTTGTGTGTTATGTGTTTGTGTCTTTTAACTTAATGTTTTGATCTACAAATTAACGAGGAATTTTCAGATAATGGGATAGACATCCCGAAACGCGTCAAAGAAGAAACTAAAAAGGTCATTGAGTGGAAAAGATCAAAGGTATTGAACTTTATTATATACAATTAGTGACCTGGATACTACTAGGAAAAATAAATTCATTATTTAAAATATTTGTCCTTTTAAAATGCATAGCTCAGCTTATAGAAAAGTAATCAGCCTTTGTAGCTTAACATTTTTTATCTGGCATGTATTCCCGTTTCTCAGTAGCATTTTCATTAAGTTTGAGTTATACTCGGAAATAATTTGTCTCTAATGTTTAAAGTTAGGTTTTTTGTTCATGGAGAAAAGTTTATTTTTAACCTTTTATTACATCAGGAGCTATATCGAAAACTTACTAATAATTTTTATATTTTATATATTTATTATCTCAGCTTTGATTGAGTATCTAATATTGATATTGTCAAAAAGATTATAAGAGAAAAATCTGTTTTCTTTGTCGATGGAAACATGGTATTTTTATTTTACATGAAGGTCAAACGGTACCTGAACTATCGATGTAAAAATATAAATAGTTTCTTAGTAATAATTAATTTTCTTCCGCACGAAAGGTAATATACCAAAATAATGTTATGAAACTATTTCAATATGTAATTATGTTATTATTAAATATCATGAAAACAAACCATTTTAAAAATTACTGAGGATATTTATACCATATGTTTCATTTGTCATATATATTGTATGTACCATATTATTATATTCATGTTTAGTAAATATTATTGTAATATGGAAATCTAAACCTAGATTTAATACATTTTTTTTAATGTCAGACATAATAGAAATAAAGAGGAAATTGCAATTTATAAATACGACATTATAAGTTCAGTTTGATGAGTAAAATACAAAAATGTGTAGACAGGTACAATTTGTACCACACCCATACCCATCAAATAGTCGAAATTATTTATTCATATCTTCATAAGTTTATACTATTCATATCGACAGTATTGATTTTAAAGCAAAGGTAGTTTCAATTTATTCTTAAAGCTTGAAAACAAATAGGCAATATGGCTTACATTGTCCACTGCAATCAATAATGCAGTTTCAATGATGTCCGTTTTAATACGTTGATAAGCTGTTGATGAGGATGAAACTTTACTGACTATAAGCTCTAATCTCCAAATATTTGCAAAAAAAAAACTTTACATCATTGTTCTTTTTAAATAAAAGTTTAAACTGTTTTCCTATAAATTATATGACCAGCTTTCATACCTAGCTTTGCTTGTGTAAAATATTTCACTCCTTCCAAGGTTACTTTAGTACATTTTATAATATGTATAGCTCTCTTATAACACTCTCGATTTAAACATGTATAATATACTAAGGGGAACCCCTGCGTGCTCCCACGCCAGCCCCGTTAGAACCTTCTATAAACATAATCATGTTATGTTTTCTTTATAATAAAGGTGTAGGATTAATAATAACTCCAAAGCTAAGATGGTAAATAGTGTTAAATGTTCAAATTAAACTATTTCGTATATTTTATAACAGAAGTTATAATACACTTTAATAAAAACATAACCTAAAAGTTATAAGTACAAAACAAAATTGCTTTAAAGTTTTAAATGAGCTGTTAATTGAAATATTAGAGCAACCAGCTGTTTTATCTGTTATTTTATTCAATTAGTTGCTATGGTAATAAATGCAAATGCATGTGTTGATTCATCAGTGCAGGCCTAAACTAAGATTTGTCGTCTAAATTTATAAATATTGAAATAAAAAATGTTTTTATCAAAATGAATTATAGCCTAAGTTACTCAGGGATAGTGTAGGTTTTTATTAGTAAAACTATTTTTCAATCGGTTCAGTAGTTCCAGAGATTACCCTCTACATACATGCAAACAAACAAATTTTACCTCTTTATAATATTAGTATAGATATATAAAATATAAATTTAAAAAAGTATAATTTATTTTTAACCGGCAAGTTAACGAGATTCTAAACTTTAAAAAGTCACCACATACTTGTATACTTGGCTCTATAATATGTAGGACTATGCTAATGAGGTATTAGGGCAACTTAAGTTAGTTCTGTGCGGTACTAAATGTACATCAATTCAATCTGAGAGGCACCTATAGGGCACAAGGTATGAGGTTCTAACACGCTCTAAATACCAGTGCATCAATATCGTTCAAGCTGTTTGTTCGTTAAGTATTGAGTCAATAGATTTTTGCATAATATTTTATACAATTTAGACAACAGTTCGGTTTAATAATAAGGCCTATCACTCTTGGAGGTAGTCAACTAGTGGTAAGATCACTTAAAATTTCCAACTTAAGATTTATATAAATGGTTATTACTATTTTCATAGTTGGTAATAAATACAACAATTTGAATTTAAAGCAATTTTTATGAAGTTTACAGATTTATTCTAAATAAATGTTTTAAAAAATATTTGAAAATCCAATTTAATTTGCTGACAGTTTGTATTAGATTTATGTAGGCTTACTACTCAGACGTTATGGCTTATCGCATTAGCATAGATATTATCATAGTTTAAATAATCAAATAATGGAATTACATTTAAAATTAAGGTGATTTAAAGTAGGCTTAAACATAAACATTGAAAAAGATGCAAGATTAGAATTTGAAGTATTATTAATTATGCATTTAGTTTAGTTTTGCCACCAACGCTTAAAATAATAAAAATAGTTGTTGATAAGCTTTAGAAACGTAAACATAACTTTTAAGATTACCTTCACATAACAAACACTTGCTATAGGTGAAACTGAGATAACTTCTCCTCTTGTGTTAGCAAGACCCAATTGGAAACAAAATCGAGCCAGAAGGAATGGTTTATTAAAAATTAATAAACAAATAAATAAAGGTCCAATATAAGTTTAATAAACTAATAAAGACCTATTGCTGATATAACCTCGGTGACACAGAGATACAAGAGGAGGAAATGTGTAGTAGAGGAAACTCTTTCTTTCGGAGGACCTACGAAAAAAGGAAAATTGTGAAAAAAACAATTTCTAATTTTCTAATCGAAGTCGCAAAAAAGTAGTAGGTTTTTATCTAAAGTTTCTTCTGAAAACATGATTCATCTACATGCCATTAAAAAAATACTTTCTTTAAAAATTATAAAAAGAAAAAAATTAGAGCAGAAAAATGAGAAAACCTGCTTCAGAGACTTCGTCGTATACAGCTATTATTTACCTCAGATACAATAAGAAAACTACTAGAAGAATTATTCTCAAAAGACTTCAGAATTTCATGTACAGAACAAAACTGTTAGCCCGACTAAATGGATTCAGACGGGTGTGGTTCCATCAAGGTACGAAAAAATCGTTTCACAATTCTCTAAAAATAAATTATATTATCAATTCAGTTAATTAAACTATACAAGTCGAGGGTATTTGTAAAACTTTAAAAAGATATTTGTTGATAATGCTAGAATTTACCTTAAAACTAAGTTTATGACGGCTTTATGTAATTAGAATAAACTTCATCTTCTGTTTTACTTTTAGATATTTTTTAACTAAATAATTTTTCTTTTCTTTCTTTATAAATTAGTTTTAGAAGGCTGATACAACAAAAAATAGTACAATGTATATTTTATGTATTTTAAGTATCATCAAACTGAAAGTATAATAATTATTGTTGGTTAATTCTAACGTAGTCTATTAAATATTTTATAAAATATATTTGAAAAGTTATATATAAACTTAAATATATTTATTTGGATCGCTAGCAAATCCAATCGATTTCCAATTAATCGCAAATCCTTCTAAACCACTGAACGGGATACAATGAAATTTGGAACAAAGCCTCACATAGATCTGAGGTACTCCTTAAAGAAGTTTTTACAAACACCAGCCTGGATCGCGGGCAACCGCGAAAACAGCAATTTCCAATTGATCGCAAATCCTCTAAAACCATTTAATCGAATACAATGCAATTTGGTGCATAGCTTCTTTTTAGTCATCATCTCATTCCATAAAAAGTTTTTACTTTAATTTCGGCATTGTTTAGCTCTAAAAAGGGGTTAAACCGCAAAACCAACATAACTGGTTTGTGCCCCTAACTGTTATTGAAATCAACTGGACAAATTGCAAGGAAATTAAACATGGTTCCTGTTAATGTTTTGCTTGTTTTGGCCCATCGAGTTGAAAATGTCGGTTTGGCCAGTTATGAAACACAAAACTTCAAATTGTATTACGAATTCTCCAAAACTACTGAACGGATTGCATTGAACATTAAAACACACCTCTCCTTCGTTGACACCGTGGACAAACGTATTTTAACCAATTGGATTGGCAAATTGAGACCTATTCTATTTACCTATTTCATGAACAGTAAGAGAGTCCGATTGAAATACATTTGACTACGGTGTCTATGTCAATGAGGAATACAACTGTGAAAGCCACATCTACATCCCAATCAAAACTCAATTTTTTATGTAATTATTTTGGAAAAATTAAATCTTTGCTTTAATCGCCTACTTTGGCACTCTCAGCAAATTACATGATCTTATTTTTAGACAATCTCATTAAGAAACTGTGTCACAATTATTGTTTTTTAACATTAAGATAATAAGTTATGAAAATTAATATTCTGGGTAAGTATTTTGTTAGGCGTAAAAGAAGGAAATGTTTAGACAAAACTAGACAGTAGCGACAGCGGTGTTATCAGGTAACCGGGAAAACAGTCCGTTATCAGCTGATCTTTGACATTCCCCACCATCCACCGCCACCTCCCTGCCCTGTACCGGTACCACAACGATGCCGAGAGTTTAGTTCAGTCCTGTTTGTCGTCCTGACCAGTACAAGGCACACGTACTGATTTTTTTTAAACCTTTCTTAGCGAGCAGCTAAGCCCTATGACGAAGATATGTTTTAAGTTTCATTTAAATCCGTCAAGTGGTTTCAAAGATTTCGTGATGAATGAGTGAGTGAGTGGCATTGGGGTTATATATAGATATTTGACGTATATAGATATTAAAATAATTGTGATTTAATCGATTATACTTTTGGCAAAGGATGACGATTAAATGAGAATAAAATTCAATGATATTTGAAGCTTACAAAATGAACTACCGTGAAAAGTTTTGTGCAAACTTTTTTATGAACAATCTTTATATTGGAACAATATACTAAACAATCTTTTTATGAAACAATCTTGTTGGTTTTTTGGAACATATCCAATCACACAATAAATCAAAACAAATACAAATGTATGTTACTTATTTAGTACTACAACATGCCTCTCCGTTTTATTATATGTACAGATATAAAAAAAAGCACTAAGAAATGCTTCTGGTTTATTTATGTGAAGGGTTAGTTGGTATTTTCACATATATATATATATATATACATATAGGCTATGGTGATATTATTTTAATAATAAACAAGTATTAGGGGTTTGCTTATTTCGCCTGGAATTGCTGTTTGATTTATATTTTTAACTGATATGCGTCCGCGTTTATTAGCGGTTGCTTTAATACAAGTTTGCCTCCAAAACAACTTAATAGACTATTCATTCAACAAGAGGTGTACCTTACTTCACTGTATGTATTATATAAATAACTTAATTTATCCAAAGAGTCTAGTTCTATTGTCCATTTTATTTTTCCTTCGTTGACGATCGTTTCGTTTATTTTCCATATATTATCGATCTGATGAAAATGTGTGTCGTTTATAACATTTTGTTTAATGTGCGTCTAAAAGTTATTAAATCAAAAGAAGTAATATTAATTTATAGTACGATGTATACACTAAATACACATTTCACAATGAAACACATATTATGCTACGCTTCGAATTGCGAATATTTGTGCAACATTTTTGGTGGCTGCACAAGTGCACTCTCGTTGAACAATGAACAGTAATTGAAATAACATTTTAATAATTTACTGAGGCACATTACACAATTCAATAAACAAAACAAATACAATATAAATAAATATACAAGTTGACTTTTGAGGTAAAATATTTGATGAAATATAATCTAAATAAATTACTGATATATATTATTTATAACTCAGCAATTGTTTGATTATTACTGAATAATAAAATATAGTGAAAGTGTCGTTTAAACGGTTTTGAATCAATTAATGTGATTTGTAAACATATGTGTTGAAGGTTTGACAATTCCTGAATAATAGAGGAATTTGAGCTGTACTTTAGATGAATAAAGGTAATTATAGAAATAACAGTAAGCAATAATAATATTTAAAAAATTGAACAAATAAAAAAAACAAATTTTTGACACACTATACTGGGTTATCATCACATATGAAACAAAATGTCCAACTAAACAAACATCAATGTGTTTTACAAGTATTCGAAACTTTTTTTAACTTTGGTCTTCAACTACAGTTATATAATTCATACTTATCTTTATAAACGTTTTAATAACAGTGGTAAATTTAAATTACAATCGAAAATCATTTGGGGAAGAAAAATCCACCCTTACTAGGTTAGAATGTGCATCTGGAAATAAAACTGTTGGCGTAAGTAAACAAACTACTTAGTTTTTGTGGAAGGCATTTATCCGAAAGATAAAATTGTTATTTGATTTCAAAGTTAATAAAGTATTTATATCGTGTATACGTATTAGTACTGGCATATGATGCATATTTAATTAAACATATTTTATTATTTTACTGGTATTTAAGTTTAAT
Organism: Philaenus spumarius; assembly: GCA_018207615.1. NCBI lineage: Eukaryota > Metazoa > Arthropoda > Insecta > Hemiptera > Aphrophoridae > Philaenus > Philaenus spumarius. The sequence goes on along the minus strand of JAGFPH010000262.1, from coordinate 358,596 downwards.
TTTCAAAAATAGTGAACTTAAAATAACTTCAAAACTAACTTATACATTGAAATTAAGTCTCTTTTCTATCACTTCTTTTTGTGTGATTGTTTCTTTAACAATTGTTTGTTATCTTTTAATTGTATGGTTTTTATGAGTCCCTCAACGCGATTCATTATCACAAACTCATTTTTGTAACATAATGTCATTGTATATGTTTACTCTCTGCGTTAAAGTGTATAAGTTCGTAAGACAGAGTGCTTTATGCTTCATTTCAAAGAAATGCCCATTTATACATATAGTTGTGTATCTCTTAGTATGTACAGTGATTTTGAACTAGAACGATAAACTTGTGGATTGGGTTCCTTACATAAAAGTAAATACAAAAAGTCCCTATAAACGTGGGCCCTAAAACGCTTCGTTTTCCAGATTTCCACAATTTTTTTTTATAATTAATTTTTGAAGAAATGTTTGACTGATTGAATTCAAACTTGGCATGGAGTTTATTGATCTATCTAAAGAAAATTAATATCCAAGCATGCGTTTCAAAATGACGGCTGTTTGAAAAATTTAAAAACTAAATTACTCAAAACCCGTACAGTTTAACAAAAACTTTTTTTTTATGTTTTTGTAGCCCTTTTGATTTTCCATCGGATGGTGTAACTGTCAAAACAATCGAATGAAGGATAATAGCTAAGTTAAAGATAAATAACTGCATATCTACATACGATATAGTTGTGTTTGTTGGTATAGGATGCCGGGTTGAACAAACCAATTATTACACATAACTTAACTTGAAACGATTGTTTTGACAGTTACACTATCCGACAGGGAATCAAAAGGGCTACAAAAAAGGTGTCTTAATATTTTTGTTAAAATGTATGGTTTTTTAATAATTTAGTTTGAAATTGAAACGCATGGTTGGATATAATCGCTTATTATTCTTGAGACAGATCATTGTTTCGTTAAACTTCATGCAAAGTTTGAACTCAACCAGTCAAACAATTCTCTAGACATGAACTATTTTGTGAAAAAAATGTCGGATATATGGAAAACGAAGCGTTTTATGGCACATGTTTCTAGGTACTTTTTTTATGTATTTTTAAGTAAGGAGAAATTTGGCGTCCTATTTAAGAAACATCCCGTATATTTCTACAAACTACACTAAGTTATTGAACATTACAACATTTGTTCACCGTAATACAAATCTCAATTATGCATATTACTTTTATTACGAGAAAAATATTTGTTACTAATTACATATACTGTATACATTACTCAATTAGTTAGTAAATTAATTATTTATCTTTGCTGTAGCATTGTTTTTAAATACATAAGCATAAAGATTTTTTCAAAAAATGACCTATTATATTTCATTATTGTACTTTCTATATTCACAAATAATGCAATATATAAGACAGTTTAATTGTATTATATTTATATTTCAAATTAAAAAAAAAAAACTTTGTACAAAGTAGGCCTACTTAGGATTGAATGGATCAATTAAATAACAAAAATAAATAAAAACAAAAACTGCTGACAGAAAAATCAATCCAACAAAGTAATAAAATTCAAAGAAATCAATTAAATTATACTGTTTTTATATTTTAAAACATTTGTCAATAGTTTACTCTATCTGAATGTAAGATATCTAGTTATGTAATTTATCAATATTACATAACGTATATTTATATTAATATAAATTATACACTATATATAGTTACATTAGTTTGAATAGTGTACACATTCCTACCATATGCTTACTTTATTTATCAAAATTATAAACTACCTACTTGTATTATTGACGGAAATTATTACTGTTTAGTTCAGTTATTCATATTATAATACTATCTAGTTACAATATTATACAAAGGATTTACTATTTAGTTCAATTATTTAAATATATTATATAATTATAACTTATGCATTTTAAATACCATCCAGTTATTCTGAAACATATATCTGAAATAGAACCCGCTGAGTTAACAAATTCGAAGACGAAGTCGACTAACTAAGAGTTGTAGGAAACCTGCTTCGAAGTAATATTAGTTTAAATTAGATGGGGCGAAGAACATCATTTCAAGCAAGCTGCGTTGATGAGGACACGCACCGTTAAGACCAGATAACGTAGCCGACAGATAGATATTTGATAAGACTTTGGCAGCTCCCACTTTTAAGACAAGCGCAACTTTTGTACTTCAATTTGTCATTCTAAATATAGCAACAGTGCATTTATTGTGCTTTCTCGGCTTTACACTTTAGAGGGAAAAGATCGTGCTGATAGTCATATAAATACACTTGAAATCACATGTATGTAGTTTTTATTAATACAATATGAAAATGGCTAAAAGTTCTTTAGATATTTTAGATTAAAATAAATATTGTAAATTTAAGGTCCTAAGAACTGTATCATTTCATCAGTCGGGTCCAGATAGTATCTATATTATAATATACAAATTGTCCCATAAGTAAAGTGTCAAATTTCGGGGAATGGTTCTTTTGGTCAAAATAAGAAAAAAAGTTTATATAAACACAGACCTGAAAACGCTTCGTTTTCTAGATATCCGCCATTTTGTAATTTGTACAAAATAATTCTTATCTAGAGAACGGTTTGACTGATTGAGTTCAAACTTGGCATGGAGTTAACCAAACAGTAATATACATAAAAAAAAAGAAAGTAATCATGAGTTTTTAAATGGCGGCGGTTTGAAAATGTTAAACCTAAATTACTCAAAAACCGTACATTTTAACAAAACATGTCAAGGCACCTTCTTTGTCATTTGATTCCCTATGGGATAGTATCACAGTCAAAACAATCGAATGAAGGATAATAGTTAAGTTATGAGTAATAATTGGGTTATTCGACCAGGCATTCTATACCAACACAGTAAACACAGCAATAATGTAACAGCTATTATCTTTAACTTAGCTCTTCTCCTTCATCCGATTGCTTTGACAGTTACATCGTCCGATAGGAAATCAAAGGGGCTACAAAAAAGGTATATTGACATTTTTTGTTAAATGTATGGTTTTTGAGTAATTTAGGTTTAAAATTTTCAAACAGTCGCCATTTTGAAACTCATTGTTGGATTTAATAGTTTAGTTTTCTTGAGATATATCATTGTTAGGTTAAACTGCATGCCAATTTTGAACGCAATCCGTTCTCTAGATAAGAATTATTTTGTATAAAAAACAAAATGTCGGATATCTAGAAAACGAAGCGTTTTCAGATCTGTGTTTATATGAACTTATTTTACTTATTTTGACCCATAGAACGAATCCCCGAAGTTTGACACTTTACTTATGGGGCACTCTGTACGATGTGTCAGCTTCTTATAAATAGACAAGTAATCCTTTTTAATGGCAAATGTCTAAACATATTATAAACTAACTTTCATAATGTGAAGACGTTGATCAATAAAAATAGTACTGATAAACTATTCTAAAGTTATTAGAAAACTAAATAATATTATCACCTGAACTGTTAGCATTCTACAGTCATTCACTAAACAAAATTTCATTAAAATTTAAAAGCTAGAAATTGGCTATAGTTTATGTGTGACAATTGTATTGCTTGAGGCGAGGGTTAATTATAATTCCGTAAATTTATTTAAAATTATGGACACAGTTTCTAGAATTACTTTCAAGTAGGTCTAAATGTTACTTCATTACACTAACTAATTAAATAAGATGCTAATTAATTGAGTTTGTTTACAGAGTATAGGTTCAGGACATAAATGTATATATTTTTTAAGGAGTTAAAGGCACATAACTTCCGGTCGGACAATATTTTGTGTAAGGTTATAACAATAAATAGCTATTTGAATTGACCTATTAAGGGCATAAATAAGTACTTTTCGCTTGCAGTAAACGGTTTTCTTGTCGAGATTATATACAACTGATGAATCAGGCGTTGCGGTTTACAAAATTCAACAATAGTGCTAAAACATAATAAATAATACAAGATAAAATAATAGCACAACTGGCACATATAGTAAAAAGTACGGTACGCAATATATAGGTTGAGGCTAAGGGGGTCTAATAAATCTTGGCTGGGTAAAGGCTAAGAGCAAGCAAGAATACACTTGGACTACACCGTGAGATATAAGTAAAAGCAATTAATGAATAAGTGTACATCTAGAAGTAGAGGTTTCATTTTTAAATTTGTATCAATAACTTCGACAAATTGTTCGCTATTTGTGCAAAGGTGTTTTGATGAACATGTAATTAAAAATTAACAGTAATTTAATTTAACCCATGAACGTAAACAAAATTAATAATAATAAATCTATGGTTGAATTTAAATGTATAAAATATAGTTTCATTAAAAGTTTAAATACTATGAAACACCAGGTTGTATGTTATTTGTGAAATTAAAACTGTATGCTTAATACAAGTTGGGAATGTAAAGATCTACGATCAATTTAGTTTAATACTGCGGTGTATCTAACAGTAGGCCTATCCGTTTTCAACCTTTCTAAAGGCAATATGCGATATTAGAGGTAATTTTAGGATTATGTTCGAAGGAAAATAATTAAAAAAATTAAACAATTTTCATTACCTGATGATACTATATATATGATAGATACTATGTCACTGAGCACGACAAAGAAGACGGAATATAGGGTCTACAAATAAATTCTCGTTGGTCATATTACATTTTAGCTTATTTTTAATATAGTCGAAGTCACGTACGCAGTTATATATTTATAAAGATTTGAGTTTACATATTATTTTACTGAGATGGAATTCCTTTTTTTTTATTAAATTTAGCCTACTAGCTATACGTTTCGGCAAAAGTTTCTTTAATATTAATTTATTTTGTTCATTAATGTATATATGTAGCCATGTACAATTGCTATTAATATATATACCTGGTGTCTTAAAAGCCCCCCCCATGTTATTTTTTTGATTAATGGAAATAGACAGATTTGCTTTGGGGATTGTTAACATGACCAAACATTTTGTTTTTTGGTGTATCGTAAATTTCAACCCCTCCCCCAAAAATGCGGATTTTTGGGGTAAGTTGAACATTTTATATGAGAACCCTACTGAGTGACACATCATTTTAAAGGTATTTATAAAATAAGAAGATTGGCGCGAAACAGAGGTCTGTATATTGACTCTATCCAACATAATGGCTAATCAAAGTTTTAATTTTCCCAAAAAACTCCCATTTAAAGTTTCATTAATAATTATTATGTTTCAATGAGTAAAACCTTTAGCAATCACCTCATTTTCACTCAGATTAAGTGCTCGAAATGAGATCCATTGACTTCTTGAAAAAAAATACAGCCCGGACTCAAAATGTTGCATAATATTTCCCAACATTTCTAGTGTGATAAGGTGACAGGCGTGTTCGATCCTTCGGCGTAAGTCTTCTAGGTTTTTATAACAATTACTATGTTTTATAACTTAGATTGAGTGACCTAATGGATGGAAACCCTTGTAAAAATTAACATATGTATCATCTTTAACATTTTGATGTTATTTAAATAGGGAAAAAATATAACTTTGATTTGCTATTATGTTGGATAGAGTCAACGTACAGACCTCCGGTTTTCGCCAATCTTCTTCTTTTATCAAGGCCTTTAAAATGAGGTGTCACTCAATAGGGGTTCTCATGTAAAATTGTCGACTTACCCCCAAAATACCCCATATTTGGGGGAGGGTTTAAAATTTACGATACACCAAAAAACTACATTTTTGGTCATGTTAACATTCCCAAAGCAAATCTGTCTATTTCCATTAATAAGAAAAAATAATGGGGGGGGGGAGCTTTTAAGACACCTGGTGTAATATATTAATTAGATACTTGCCTTAGCAATTACTTAAGTAGTTTTGAGTAGTTAACAGCAGTTTCACCTTATTTTGCAGGCATCATCAGAACTAGAATAAAAACACTTTTCACAATTACACCAATTAAGATAACATTCAACACTTAAATAAATAAAAACATAAATTTACACTTAATAAAATTGTATTAATTAAATATATTATTTTATTAAATTAATATATACATTTTTTCTTTGTCAGTTTTTTCTGCTTTATTGTATACTCTAATAATAATAATAATAATTATTAGTCTATTAATTAAAACACTAATTTTTTTATAGTTGCAATTATTCTCGGTTAATTATATTGTCTAAGTAACTCTAAAAATGTACATTTATATATGTTTTTAATATGATTAGACACTGTAGCATATGCCACGAATCAAGTAGTTTAGGCAATAGCCAATAGAGAGTAGCGCGCTGTTGCCAGTTTGAACATTTCCCTTCAAGAGGCGCGCCAAGGTCTATTTCTTCGAGGTCAGGTTGCCTACAAGCTCCTCCTTCAAAGGACTTGACTCGTGGCGGCTGATACTATATTATTTCTACACAATGGTAAACACAAAATTCTCTTTAAGTGAAATAGTTTCAAATATTAATATTAATGGTAGTTTGTTATACATGTAAGTATACGAGATTATGACCATGTAAACTGTATAGTGTTATCAATTTCTTTACAAAGAAAATGAAACAAATACTTTAAATGTAAAATTATTGTTAATTGTTAAAATTATGAGCTAAAAAAAAATTATAAATTATAACTCTAAAAGTGTTTATTGTTACTAAGATATTAAATTTTGCATCAAATGTAACAAATGAAACAAAATATATGTTTTATTATACCTCCTCTGCCTCTGATATCCTTATATCCTTATTGTACCATATGAATACATTAGTCAAATTTAAATATGGAAGAGTCAGTATTAATAATTACTGTCAGTAGGGTTTCGTAATTTACAAGTTGTTTGCAATATTCAATTATTTTGAAGGGATGATTTTACTATACCTTTAAATATATTCAGTGAAATGTCAATGTTGTACGACTTGCTTCAGTGGCTGTAACATTCCCATTAAATATTTATGTCTGTTTCTAGATTGTTTTCTGTGACCGCCATGAAAATAAAATCAAAACAGATGTTACACTCCGGACGAAGTAAACAATAAAAGTAGTGGTTGTTTACTCAGCTCAGAGCCAATTGCTCATTTTTAATGTTAAATATGTTCGTTTGTTATCTTTACAGTAAACCTTATTAAATCAGTGCAATTCACAATATTTGTGTAATTGAAATCCATTAATGCATTAAGAAATTTTAATTAGTAATCCGCACACTATTCTAGGTTAGCTTGACAAAATAAATAATAAATAATAAAATAATAATAATAGGTTGAAATCGAAATAATTAAAAGAAGCCTTTACAATAGAAACAAGTTGTACTTATACATAACCAGGAACAATTTGGTACACAGCAATAACCTGCAGATGATTTTTGTTAGTAAATTTTAGAATAGACGTTTGGGCAATGTTCTTGTAACTGAGTCCATAGTAGTACGGACAGTGCATATTCAACATAAAAATAAGAAAAATGTCAGACTTGACAGCAATTGAATTTTCGTACGTTACGAAGTCCAATTACTTTAGTTGCGTAAGTAACATAGGCCAAACAGCAAAATTCATAAACTCAAATTTATTATATTTTATAATTTATTAATTGTCTTAATTTGTATCTATTGATTTTAATTGGTTTCAGGTTATTTTCCAGGAATTTTGCCCGCCATCTAATTGACGAAAACCATAGTTACACGAGCCTGGAAAATAACCTGAAACCAATTAAAATATGTACCAAAGGGAAATATATGAACGCAGTCGAGGAGTACGAGATCTATAAGGCGTTCAAATCTAAAGATGTAAACGGCGAACACCAATTATTAAACGACCAGTTGAGTTTTGACTCGAATACGTTATATGATACGGCGATAAGAATCCAAAAAGCCCGCGGTAAGAACAGGTTCAGAGTGCGCGAGACAACAGACTGACAGTTGCCGGCCGGTCGCCAGAAGGTGTACACCTAAACGTGAAATGTACTATGTGTGTTTTGCGTAATTTAATTTTAATGTATGACGACCTCGATTGAGTAATTTTGTGTCTGATGATGGGATAAAAGTCCCGAAACGCGTCACTAACGAATATAAAGAAGAGGTCACGTGACGGAAGAAAAGAAGGTAAGAAACTTTATTTTTAGTATACTGTATTAGAGAAGCGTCTTTTGATGGTAAAATATAATGTGTTCGTTTTATTGGGGTTAATCCGACAAATGTCTCTCAATAAATCTATAAAATAAATGTACAATTAAATTTTTCGATCCAGGTAAAACAAACACAGTGAACATGAAATATGCAATAGTGGATTGTAGTCACGATTCGTAAGTGTATACACTACACGTGTATACTGTTATGATTAAATTACCTAGTGCCGAGGATTGCATGAATTCTTGCGCGTTTATACAACGTCTACCTTTTAATTTAATCAAAGTTTCGTCAGGAATTAATTTCAAATTTCTCAGTAGCTAAGGAAACTAATCAGACATTCTGTTTAACTTTAAAATTATTATGAAATATGTAGCAATTGTTGAAATTTAACGTGTGAAGTATATCTGTGTAAATTAAAACGATGTAATTAAAATAGAAATACATAACTCTAGATTGGTTTATCTCCGTATAGTAAATTCTAGGAAATAATTTAAAGTAAGACGTAATGTTTAACTTCTGAATAAACGGTAATAAGTCACTACTACAAAGTACAAACACTTAAATACTTAGCTTAATAATTTGTTAAAGTTACTTTTTGTCAATGTGAGTCGCAAAACTACTCCTAAGCAAATTAATTTAGTTAAGATTGTCATTTTTATTACTTGTTTACATATTCTAGGCCGTTTCCTTGAATCTAACTAAATTTCTAGGCCGGAAGAACAAGTGCGTACACGAGAGCCCCAGTGCGAACAAGATTCTACTTTCACCGTGCAGTACAGAGCGCCCATAAGCCATGTTATCCTTACGACAGTCTCAGCGAAAATAGCCAACTAAAAACATCAACTCCCATGCAACGCTCGGTTAGTAGACGCAACCCGTATGACAATAAACGTGATATTCATTTTATTGGTAGTAGCATGTCTATTCTCCCGTAAGACCTGTACTGCACGGTGAACGTGGAATCGAGTGGAGTTAAGTATTATTTAATATTGAGCCAAAACAAAATCACAGTCTGCACAGCTAAGCGGGATATTATTTAGTAAATTTATTTACGAAAATCTAACATTATTATATGAATTTTGAATTCAGTAGAACTTGTAAGGGAAAGGTTTATGAATGGCTGCTAAAGTAACAACGGAAAAGCCTCTGAATGTCTTTGTATTTTGTTTAACGGATACTCCCAATCATCGGTGAATTTATTTAAACCTGGTAAACCTTCGTGAAAACCCATAGGCGGATTAATTAGATACACATCAGAAATACATAATTTATACAAAATACTATTTAAAAGGAACACTCTTTATCTAGGCCTAACTAACTATGCTGACGGGGATTTTTAACGCAGTAAATGTGTACAATTATAAAACTGTAGAAATATTTTTTTAAATTTTTTGTTTATGTATGTTATTATATATTTGAATAAATATAAAAATATTATCTTTTATTGGTTTTTATTTCTTATTGATAGATCAAATGATTTAGAAGTTATTAATATTATAGTGAAGAAATTAATAATCGAATATGTTTACACTGTATGTTATACGAAGATGTATGAATATTTCCAAAGTTATTCAAATAGGTATTTTTTCTTTAAATGTTTCCAAAGTAGTTATACAAATAGGCATTTCTTCTTTAAATATATTGATGACAAAAGGTTGTATTTATTTATAGTTTATAATCTCAAAACAAATAATTATAACGATTATAACATTCATTAGGTCTATAACTCACATTTAAAAAAATCAACCTTATAATAAATTATAATGATTGAAATTGTAACCATAACCCCAAAGTATGATCTACACTGGGTTTGTTTTAGTATTATAGATAATGGGTGAAATCAGCTGTTATATTATAAGTTACTCACTCGCTTTTATAAGATTTGATTTATATACGTTGCCATATTTATATACAACATAATCTGTAAACAACATCCTTAAAAATGCTTAAACCCTACTTTTATTATCACTAAATTTAATTGTTTTAAATTAATAAATTGCCTATGTTATTTTTGAAATGCTAAATTATTCCCGAATGAAAGATTTTTTAAATGTGTTTAGTGATTGCTAATGTTATATTGAATTTTAAGTTTTAATGATTTTTTTTAAATAATAGTACAGATCAATCAATTTCTGAACATGCTACGATGAAGTGTGAAGACTAATTATATTTAGGCCTAAGTTCTTTTAATTAAATATTTTGTGTACAACTTATGAAAATTAATAATAATTTAACACAAAACAACGACAGCTATAAACAAATAATTAATTGATTATATAGAAACAATAAAGGAACAAAAGGCAGAGAAAAGCAGACGTCCTCCGATTTTAGTAAGTTAAGCTTTTCCTTTGAAATATTGCCACCAACTAGCAATGCCATTCTGAAATATACGAAATGAATGTTCTGACATATATTTGCTGCGTAAATAAACATTATTTTTAATGGTGAGTGTATAGACAAACTAGCTTACAAAAATGTGTGTAAGTAGTCATTGTTTAGAATAAACTCCTATTAACTAGTGCACATTACCAGAGTTATTGTTGTAACAGAGAGTTATGTGTTTGTGAATCAGTTGTCTTACATTCATACAATTTAAGAAAAATTTTAACTTGTATTCTTTGCAGATTCGTTTTAAGAATATTTATTTTATTTTGTGTTTATTTCCAGAGCTATGATATTTTCTCAAATCACTCACCACTGGTGCTCACTTTTACGATTTTAAACCATTCATTTTTTAAGTTTATGAGTTCAGTAAATTAGTGATTTTCTCTAAAAGTAGAAAATTGTTGAAAGCATTAAAAAGTTTCAATAATACATTACATTTTTTCTGAATGGAAGATAGTCTGACACAATAAAACAGTATTTATGCAATACACAAGTGTTAAGGTAAATAAACATGATTGAAGTTCTATTACTGATGAATAAATACACGAATAACATGGTGTACTTATATTTTAACTAGTAAAATTATATAATTTTACTAAAAATTGAATACAATTTCAACTTAATGTGAACTGTAAACTTTTCAAACAAAACATAATGTAAGAAAAGGAATGTATAAAATATGATATAATTTTGAAACTCATTGGTCAGTATGAGCAGTTAAATATTAGGCCACTGGATTTATGATAACAGTAAAGTTTTTTGTAGCAAATAAAATTGGAATATAAGTTGAACAAGAATTTAAGATAACCGATTAAAGGTATTTTGTACATATATTTTAGGTTGAGGACTTTGTAACTAGTATAAACGTATTTGTAAATGATAGTGTCTTAAATTAACAAATACCAATTTTGTTCCTGGAATCTAGGCTGTTATTTATTTGAAAAAGGAATACTTCGAGAAACAAAAAAATCGAAACATTGTATAGATTTTATAGCATGCACACTTAAACCCCCTTCACACTAAAATAATCAGAATCAATCATAATCAAGGCGAATATGATTCGTGGTCTCCATGTCTTTATACCAGTCGAGTCAAAACAAGTCAACCCGAATCCTTTACTTTACCTTTTTTCATTTCTTCCCTCAGTTGCGTTTGAGCTTTCATAATGGATACAGTTTTAATTAATACTGTAATATTCCGACGAAGGCAACGGCATAATCGAAAAAAGTGTAGAGGGTGGATAAGTGAAATAAATCCAAGGAGGCCGGATTTCGGATTTTTGATAATCAACAACCTGATCTTCGGAACGACGAGAAGAAATTCTACAATTTGCTAACTATTCAATAAAACTCACCTGGATTATTCATTTCTTCACCAATCTTTCTCCAGACTGAAGCAATGGCATTATTGCTGTGGTTTTTTATCACTCGCTTTATAAATCGCATTCTTTTCTTTAACTTTCAGAATTAAAAGTTCCACATCCATGGTGTCTACTGTTTATTCACGACTGACGGAAGAAAATATTCTGACACGCCGACCACCTGTCTCCTTCAATCGGAGCGGATTGAACCTGATTCGGCTGGTGTGAAGGCGGTAACTGATTGATTGTGATCGATTCGGACTCTGGTGTTAAGGGGGCCTTTGGTACTAGTTGAGGGTCTGCTATTGTGGCGGCCATCTTGGATTTTCATCCCGTAAGAACAATGATAAATTTAAAACCATTTATTTCTTTTAATTTTGATCATAAAATTGTTTGCAAAGTCTCATTTTAACCACATTTACAACACGCATTCGTTTTGCGTTTCACATTTTTTTTAAATCCCGTTCATTTGTCACGTAATTGAAATTTTTTAATTACCAATTTTGAAATTTTTTCCGTACACAACAAGAAATGTATAATTAAAAGTGAATCGCAAGCCGGATCCGCAGTTTTATAAAGAATAGTCAGTTTTTTTCAGCACTCAATAACAAAAGATGGATTTATAAAATGGTTTTAAAAGAGGCAATGTCAAAGCGCTCAGCTGCAAGAAATTGCACTGTTTAGATGCGGCTATAGAATCACGCTCTGGAGTCTTTGGTTGCTTTCTCTTTTACTGGAGCAGACCCTTTCGATCGAAGCTTGTGACGTATTTTTCGGTCACACAAATTTTAATATCAGTTTCCGAAAAATACAGTCAAATTTACTTTCGTAGTTACCAGAATAGTTCAGTGAAGCTGGGAATCGCTCCAGGGGTCAAGTTGTTAATTACTTCGAGAGGTGTGAAGGCGGTCGGATATAGGCTCAGTTCAGGTGCCGGTGGCTAAAGCCTACTCAATGCACAATCATCATAGCCAGGAGAGGTTATAAGGAGAGGCACTATTGCAAAACCGATTGATAATTTTCTAAGTAACGTAGGGTGAATACTCTGAGTGTAATGGGGTATAATTATTTGGGTAGTAGTAAATGAATAATTATTCTACCTATGGAACCCTATAGATTCCCAAGGAATGGTAAGTTGGATAAGGTTCTAAGAATAATCGTTTATAACTATTATGTAAAACTATCGTTAATGGTCGGCGCGTTTAGTAATTAATGTGTTAGGCGGAACCTTAAAGATTCCCAAGGAATGGTAAGTAGGCAAAGGTTCTTAAGAATAATCGTTTATAACTATTATGTAAAACTATCGTTAATGGTCGGCACGTTTAGTAATTAATGTGTTTGGCGGAACCTTAAAGATTCCCAAGGAAATGGTAAGTTGGAAAAGGTTCTTAAGAATAATCGTTTATAACTATTATGTAAAACTATCGTTAGTGGTTGGCACGTTTAGTAATTAATGTGTTAGGCGGAACCTTATAGATTCCCAAGGAATGGTAAGTTGGCAAAGGTTCTTAAGAATAATCGTTTATAACTATTATGTAAAACTATCGTTAGTGGTTGGCACGTTTAGTAAGATATGGTATAGTAAGGTAAGCTGCTGGTAGACAATAATTAATTACAAGGCTGCAAAGCAATACAAGATAATCTAGATATAAAGCACAGGTTAATTAATTATATAATGCAAAGTTCATGAGAATCGAAACGTAAGGCAAGTATTGAAGTACCCTACCGTGTTGTTGTCTTCTGTTTGTCGAGTAGTCGTACTATCAGTCGCTGGTACACACTGAACAATTCACAAAAGCTGCCTGACTTACTGACTGACCTGACTGACTGACCCTTGAACTTCAGCGGCGTGGGGTTTTATCTGCGCGGTCTTGCCTACCGCGCATGCCTCGACTGATAACATTGTGCGCATGTCTGACTTGCGCACTTTGAATTTCGTTTTCATTTTAGACATGCGCACAAGGAAATTAACGAAATGTTTTTGTTATTTCCTGAAATTTTTGGAACATACAAAATAATCTGTTACAAGCTGGAGCTATTTTATTTATTTTATTTTTAAGGTTGCAAACTTTTCGGTTCCACTCAAGTTGTACTTTCTTTGTAAAGGTATTATTCCTAAAGAGTATTACTCCCCAAGAGTATTACTAAGTTTCTACATACTTTACAAAGTTCTGCATTATTAGTAATCTAAAGAAATTGCTAACTCGTGTTTGAGTACGTACTATCAGCTAATTTGTTGATGTTTACTTTTTGATGTTCTTTTATTTTGTCCTTGCTCTATCTCACAAATTTTGGATCTCAGTCCTATTTTCTGTATTAAAAAAGTATAAAAAAATGAACTTTTTACTATTAGGAGTCGACAAACATGCACAGTAACAAAGCATTTTCAAGGTTGTATCAATCGAAAGTCCAGTACCTGTGAATTATAGAAGGCTTAGCTTTACTTTTTTTATACTAATTACTATGTTTTATAACTTTGATTAAGTGACCTACTGGATGAAAACCTTGTAAAAAAAACAGATGTATCATCTTTAACATTTCAATGTTATTTAAATGGAGAAAAGTTATAACTTTGATTGGCCATTATGTTGTTAGAGTCAACACACAGACCTCCGGTTTGCGCCTATCTTCTTCTTTTATCAAGGCCTTTAAAAAGAGGTGTCACTCAATAGGGGTTCCCATTTAAAATTTTCGACTTACCCCCAAAATACCCCATTTTTGGAGGAGGGGTTGACATTTACGTTACGAAACAAAACTCCATTTTTGTTCATGTTAACAACCCAAAAAGCAAATCTGTCTATTTCCATTAGTACAAAAATAATGGGGGGAGGGGACTTTTGGGACACCTGGTATAATGGAAATTAGTTTGTGTCATTTTAAGCTGGACATCTGAATCAACTGTTTATCTGTAATTTTATTCAATTTGTTGCTGTAATAATGAGTGTAAATACATTTAAGAAACATGTGTTGGTTCTTCATTCTAGGCCTAACCTAAAATTATTAAATTATACATTGAATCAACTGTTTATCTGTCATTTTATTCAATTAAATTGTGTTAACATTAACGGATTAAGTCTATGGCGTAGGACGATCTGTTACACTTATATACCCAAATAAATATGCTACACTACCAATGAATTCGTGGCCAAACCGGCTAAGGCGTAAGTCTATGGTGTTGGACTCTGCTGGTTCGAATCTCGGCAAGACCAAACTTTTTTCAAACTGACGGAATAGAGCGTTTAATAAAATACATGAGGAAATGCATGACGGTAAAATCCGATTCACTGCCACCAAACATAGCGCCGAGGTGCGCCTTTACATTTCCAAAAGCCCAGGCCATTTAAATCACAGTTAAAAATATAACAATACATTTTTCATCTGACCATAATATAATTATAATTATAGCCTACCTACAGAATAAAGTCGTTACAACAATGAACATTTGAACAACTCAATTTATTCACACATACTACAAAACAGTTATATGTTATAATATGATTAAAGGCAAATGTAAAATAAAGATATTTTACATTACATATTACTAGCACAATTAAGTCGCAGATGACCTGATGGTTCCGTTTTACGACAATGAAATAGTTTATTTAAACTAACTGAAATAGACATACATAAGCTACGCGAACATTAGTTAGGTATTTTAATACCAAAGTGTCCTCCTAATATGTATATGATGGTATATATAGTGTACTGGACATGAAGGAGTGGAAGGGAATGAAATAGCAGATAAACTGGCTAAGAGAGGAGCAGAAACTCCTCCGATGGGCCCAGAACCAATTATAGGAATATCAAGAGGCTATGGTAAAGAGAGTGTAAGAAAAAATGTTCAATCAGGACACTTGCGTAGATGGAGAGAGACGGTAAGAGTTTAGAGACAGGCACACGACTTCATTGAAGGCCTGGATGGACGCCTAAGCAGAACACTGCTGGGTCTTGGCAGGCCGGAAGTGAGGTTGTTGGTCGGTCTACTGACGGGACACAACTCTCTGAGGAGGCACCTCCACCTAATGGGGCTGGAGAACAACCCATTATGTCGAAGGTGTGGAGAGAAGGAGGAAACTTCTTTCCACGTTCTATGCGAAAGTGATGCCCTCGCATCAATGAGGCAGGAATATCTGGGACAAGGATACCCTGACACCAGTCATATACGAAAGGAAGGCCCCCACGGACTTCTTCGTTTCGCAAAAAGGGCGGGTTTGATGTGAACTGCTGCCTGGACATGGGGCACATAGGACCTCATGGTTTAGGTGCAGTGGGGCCCGGTGGTGGATCACATAAACCCCCTAAATAATAATAATAATAATATATAGTGTAGCCTATATCTAAAGGTTTCACCTAAGCATTCAACTTTGACAATAAAGCAGTTTATGGTCAAATTATTCTCATATGTTCTCTCAAAACAATTGAAAATTAATAGATATATTCCTACGTAAGCTCTAGTAGAAGTTGTGTAGAGCTTACTCAATGAAACATTTTTCTCTCTACATTTTTTGTTTATCTACAACGATTTAGTAGCAACCATTATGCACAAAAAGAACAGAACGGCAGATTTTTAGCGACACTTTTGAATTTTTTCAACATTGGTCAACCCCATTTGGAAATTCAAGAGGCCATGAATAAAACCAAGCAATGAAACATTCATCCAAAGTGGATGAGTAATATTTGAGTTAATTGATACAAAAAAAAATCGCAAAAAACATTTATTTTTATTGTCTAGTATGGGAATAGATTTCGTTTAATAATTTAGTTTTATTTAAGTCATTAAAAAACGCACAACAAGAAATAAATTGTAGAAAGATCATATCGTACAAGCAAATTATACAACGAACGGTTTTGTATACATATTTATTACATCCATGGTAGCCAACTAGTGATATTACAGCAGACTAGGCACAGGTGCTGTGCGCATAAACAAAAATAATGTCGGAGAGAGGATCGCCTGGCTGAACAATATAAAGAAGAGATTTAGTATAGCAGTTTGAAACAACAATTTGCTTCGGAAAAATTATCTAAGCCAACATTTGTAGATATTTGACGTTTCTAGATGTATGGTTAGAGTATTACCATAAATAAATTTAGAAATTTGGTTTTACTAAATTAATATTATTTCTTAACATCTTCAAACAGTTTTATAAAAATTGTAATTTATTGTACGAAGATTTTTTATTTCCTACATTTATTCAAATTGTATTTCCAATAAAAATATTGAAAGTATTTTATTTTTACGAAATGGGTGTAAATACAACAGATAAATTAAAATTTGACTAATTTTATGCTTTTGAAAATGGTTCATAATATAATTTACTTCAACAAGGAAGAAGTGTTCTTTATATCTCCATACTACTTCGAAATTTGATGGTTAGGGTCACCCTTTAAATAGTAAATTAGAAGAAGAAAAATTATATATTGCTAGAAATTATTTGAGTGCATATAGTTGTTACAATGCAAGACCATAATTTTTGTTTAAACAGATGTCAATAATTAATTATAAATATTAATATAAAAATATAGATCTATTAACCTTAAATTATAAAACTTAAGAATACGTTTTTTTAGGTTAATAGAGAGAGCAAAAGTTATTTTAATTTTCTGACAGCAAATTTTTACCAACCTTAAACAAGAATACCTATATATTTATCTTGTTTTTGTTCAAGTTATACAGGGTGATTCAGAACTATGCGGCAATAATTCTGTAGTTAAAAATAAGAAAAAAGTTCATATAAATATATTTCCGAAAACGCTTCGTTTTTCATATATCTGCCATTTTGCTTTTCTTATTACAAAATAATTCATATCTAGAGGAATGTTTGACTGGTTGAGTTCAAACTTGGCATGATGCTTAGGCCTATATCTCAAGAAAAATAAGCGATTTTATCAAATCATGCGTTTTTAAATGGCGGCTGTTTGAAAATGTTAAACCTAAATAACTCAAAACCTTATATTAAAAAAAAAATCAAGACACCTTTTTTGTAGCCCTTTTGATTCCCTATCGGATGGTCACACGGTCAAAATAATCGGATGGTGGATAGTAGCTAATTTAAAGATAATAACAGCATATGTATATACAATATTGTTGTGTTTACTGTGTTGGTATAGGATGCCACGTTGAACAAACCAATTATTAAACACAAGTATTATCCTTCATTCGAATGTTTTGACAGTGATAGGCTACCATCCGATAGAGTATCAAAAGGGCTAGGCCTACAATAAATGTGTCTTGATATTTTTTGTTAAAATGTAAGGTTTTTGAGTAATTTAGGTTTCAAATTTTCAAACAGACACCATTTTCAAACGCATGATTGGAAATAATCCTTTATTTTTCTTGAGATATATCAGAAACATTAACTTAATCAGCCAAACATTTCTCTAGATATTATGAATTATTTTGTACACAAAACAAAATGGCGGATATTTTTAAAACCAAGCATTTTTGGGCCTATGACTATATGAACTTTTTTTTCTTATTTTTAGCTATAGAACATTGCCGCATAGGCTAGTTCTGAATCATCCTGCATAAACACACACAGATAATACTTGTACAACAGAAATATTGTAACATCTATGGCAAAATTATTATTTATTATCTAAAAAAAAACATTATTTAATTCTGACTTATTTCTACCTATTGTGTGTATAGATTTTAAATCCATATTTTTCTAATAAAAACCATCAGTCTTAAGTTCATTCGAGTAAAACTTTGAAGCAGCTCTTTCCCTTCCAGCAATCTTCAAAGTTATCAGTTCCACGCTTCATTGACTCCCAACAGGGGGAATATTTTACCTTGATTTAGCACTCTTAAAGATGAGATAGGGGTTATTAGTTAGCATTATCATTCAAACTTTAAATATTACATTGTATATTATTACTAATAATTATAACAACTGTAAGAAGTTTAATATATAAAGTAAACTTCCTGTTTGGGACCGAATTTATTAACATGTTTGGTGTTTTACTGTTCCGTATCTTGAAAGTATCACACGTTTGTCAATATGTGTGTCACAGTCGATTTTATCCGGAAATGATACATTTATACGATACAAAACTAACCTGAAAACATTCCAACAATCAGAACTCAACAAATATTTGCTTCAAATACAACACTGGTGTCTACTTTTAATTAGTGAATGTCTAGGATATACATTTTCCAGTATATTTCGCTCCCATGTAAATTTAATTGGTACGCCTGGGACAGTTTTTAGTCTGCTAATGTCAGTGAAGTGTGTGTTGGATCCCGTGTTCCCCAGTCTTATATTTACTTATGGTATTTTCCATGATTCTGTTTTAAGTTTCTATATTTTGTTTCGTCTAAATGTTTTCAGAAGACAACTTTGATTTAGTGCGGGATTTGATAGAATAAGAAATGTATAATAAGAAGTTTTATTTTTCTTATGACATTGAATTGGACCCTGACTCTGATATTGATGAAAGTTACAACTCTGATGAACCAATTGCTGGTAAAAATAATTATTCTGGACAAAATAAAGTGGTAAGAAATCAGGAAAACAAAGGGAGTAGAAACAGTGAAATAAATAAGCATTTAGTTTGAGGAAGAAAAAGAAGATTTCTTATATTTGGTCAATTAAAGAACCAGAACGAGGAAAACGTTCCAGAGAGAAACACAATGAAGCATATCTGGTTCAAAATTAGCTCCAAAAGAAGTATACTGAAAGCGCATGGCATCTTTTAATTGATGACGTCATGGTAACAGAAATGACGATTGAAGAAATCGTTGAGGCAAAGACAAAACGCACAGTAGGAAATATATTTGAAGAAGCGACAGGCTGTATGCGCAGAAACAGGGACAGCCAATGCGCATGCGCTAACTGCGTAGAGGTCAGCGTAGCGAGTTAGTCGGTGACAAAGGTTAGTCGCGCTATCTAGTGCACTGCCTTTTCTAAAACATTGTAGTGTTTTATTATTTCTGAAGTATAATCAACTTAATGAAATTGTTATAAATATTGTATATATTTTTATAAATATTTTATATATTGTCATAAATATTCTATACACTATTTATAAATATTGTACATAACTTTTAAAAACATAGCCGTAAAAACAGACTGGGTATTAGTGCACTCAGCAGTCCAATCCCCACCCGCCACACATAACACACCTCCTCCCTTCCACACTCACATCCCTACCTGTGCGAATCGCTTCTTCACATATATTTCGATCTGTACAAAGGATTCTTATCATTCTAGCATTTATAGGGCAATCATTTCTTTGCCACGATTTTGTTTTTCACGTGTTTTTTACTATTTGATTGCAAAGATTCAAGTAAGAAGTGAGTATTTACGACTGCTTGGCCTACATGTTATATCAGGGACATTGTTTTCAATAAATTTTAAACAATATATCGCATTTAAATACTGGTCCACAGACAAACAATAATTAGGTTTTCGTGATCTATTTGCCTTTCGAGTCTACATTAAGTAAAACAGGATAGGTATGGCCTAAAAATTGCAATTATCAACGACTAAGGCTGGTTATATGTTGAACGCCATCCAGTATGAAATGAAAACGAACATCAAAAACAGTTCCCTCTTTTACTATATAAGAAAACTACATTAACTTATTATTCACGAAATAAACAGAAATAACACTACTTATATTTACTTTACGTAAGTTCCAATATTCAACGCAATACTAGTTGAATATAATTGGCAATAGAAGAAATCATATGCTCTTACATCTTACGCTCTTACAAATTCGATATCCCTTCAAATATTTTAGCAGTAACCTCCGAAGGGCAATCTCTATTTGCTTTTTTTTAAACAAGAAAATCGTGTCTTCTATCCCCAAAGGAAACAAAACGTAAATTTACTTTGTTATGATTAATCGAGGGTATGTTTAGTTAATATATTTTATGTGAAGGTATTGAGTTGTGCAAGATAGACTCGGGGGAAAAATACGGAACCGAAAATGTAAACTCGGTTGCGTAAAGGTAGTGCAACGTGAAACAAAACAACTGCTCCAGATGCAGCGATTGTTATGTTGGAGATGTCAACAGGAAGCTGGAAGGGTTATATAGGATCATCCAAATCAAGAATCTTGGCCAGAGGAAAGTGATCGGCCAGTGAGTGAGTGGACGTTGGTCGGGTGGACGAGAGGTTACGAGGGAGGCCAGTTTTGTGAGGAAAGAAAGGCCGAGAGGTCCGACATTGCGGGGCGAGTTAGCCTCGCAGGAATCTCTACACGGGTCATAGTCTGGATTAGCAAAAATAAAATAACCTAATAATACATTAAAATTACAACAAATAACCCTATTTATAGTAAAAAGAATGTAAATAGGATCTAGCAGGCCCCTCTGTTATATCTAAGGGTTAAATTGCCACAAAATATACACTATCGTAATGGGTATCGTTTGATAACGTTTTGTCTACGGAAATCATACCTATTTGTTTAGATGTTTAACAAATGCTGTTTATAAGATAATCCCGAAATTCTATCCCCCCCCCCATTCCATCAACTCAAAAAGCACGGGCGTGATGTTTTCGGAACATTGCAAGAGTACAAGAGTACGCCCCATGCTTTTTGGGTGTATTTATTTTGTGAAAAGTAAAAAGATTGCAAGCCATCAAGTCTCGTTACAATATATGATTCACTGAGGAAAAATTAATTTTATATGTGGGTTATTTTTTTATTCGAGCCTATTTATGTAATTCTTCGATTGGAAAGCATGTTTTAAAACAAATTTCAACCTCCCCCTTTCCCCTATCGAGGGTTAATTTTGTGGTTAATATACGTAAGCGAGAACGCAGTCGTAACGCGATGTGCTATAAGGAGCAGCCCGAGGCGATCCGGAAAGAGCCGAGGCGACCGTGCACCGGTCCACCGGTTGAACGGTACTGAGTTGTAGAAAAGCATGTAATAGTGATTTATCTTAAAAAGATAACAGCATAAGTAATTCATCCGATAGGAAATTAAAAGGGCTTCAAAAACGAAATCTTAATTTTTTTTAAATGTATAGTTTTTTTAATTTAGGTTTGAAATTTTCAAACACCCACCATTTTGAAAAGCATGAATGAATAAAATCGCTTATTACTTTTTTTTAAATAGATCATTGTTTTAGGTTAAACTTCATGCCAAATTGGAACTTAAACAAAATGGTACCAAAGTTTTGGTGCCTGGAAATTTCCTGAAGTTGTGCCAACTTCTCGCGAAACACCCTGTATTTCTGTAAAACGTTCGGTAAAGTACTGAACCCTCGGCTGGCGAGTTTTTCTATGAAATTGTCACTTGCAAATGGCGTTATATTATCACTATTTTTATTTGTTAATAAAAAGTACAACTCTATATACTTGAAATACAAAATGGTCACTATTTTTTTTAACGTGTATTTAAAAATAAAATCAAAAAAGTTGTTTTAATAGACTTTTATTATATTCTTTAATAATTTTAATCACAATCACTTATACCTAAGCAAAATTAGCAGCTTCAATCCTCATAGAAAACAAATTATACTTAAGCACTGATTGTCAAGCTTTCAAATATTTTCTTTTCAAATTCATAGTTTTTTTCTTTGTGACATATATTTTATTCACAAATGGTATTACGGAAGATATGAATAATGTTTAAAATTTGTTTATTTTTTCAATATTGTTTTACAAATGTATTTAACAAATATTAACCGTGAATATTATTACAGAAATAGGCTAGGTTTACAACAGTTAAGACACAGCCTCATGTGTACGAAGATGTTTAACTTTAATATAGATAAATTATATTTTATTTAATCTTGTTTGTTTTATCTTGAATAGAAAATGGAAAATTATGTTTTGGAACAATGGAAAAATGTTGACATTCAATTCTGGTAACACCGATCGTGGGCCTCATTCTGACAATCTGTCACGAGTTGCTTGATTCAATTTCCAGTAGAGTTGACAAATTCTATTCCTTGTGATAACACTAGCAACAGATCTTGTTAGAGCACGCGGGGATATTCTTGTCATGAGCTACATCACAA
>JAGFPH010000262.1:304518-327761 GCA_018207615.1 Philaenus spumarius | reverse complement strand
ATGTGTGAAATGTGGTGTTTTCCTGTGTTTGGAGAGTTTGGACAAATGAAATAACTGTTTACTATTATTTCATTCAAATAAATAAAACTGTGAACTATTACATGTTGTTGGCTAGACAAATTTTTTACAATTGTGGAAAATAATGTATAAAGATAAACCGTGAAGTTCATTATATTTTATGCAGTTTACTTTCTCCAAATTATACATACTAACTTATTTATATTCATGTAGTCTTATTTTCATTGTGACCGCGTTGTAATTATATTTATTTAACTTTCAAGTAAATTAATTCATTAAAATAGCTGACTACAATGTTGAGAATAAAATGGCCCTTCATGAACCCAATGTCCTCAAATGAGGACAGTAATAAAATTTGATTGCTACCTGTAATAAACAATACATATTAAAACTTTTACCTTTTCTAGTACAGCAACTATATAGGTTCTTCAAAAATATCATTATTTTTAAAAATGAAGACACAAAATTTTCTTGGTCTCAGGAGGATATAAAGAAAAATATATAAATTGTGAAAATCAATTTTATTTTTGAACATAGAACTATACATTACCAGTAACCAATACGTAAAAGGCAGACTAGAAACTAGGAAGCTTTTAATATAAATGTCTACAGATCAATTAATTACAACAATAAGCATACTTGTTTAAATGAGTGCATGTTAACAAGAAATCCCTACTTGACATTACAAGAAATTACACTATTTGAATACTGTATTCATAACGCTAAAGTAAAGTACATATAGCACACATAGATTGTGTTTCATGTTTGCTACATCTTGACGAGAAAATGGAAAATTGATATTTGAAACAATAGAGAAATGTTGACAGTCAATTCCGGAAAATTTATCCTGAGCACTATTGTAAAACCTTTTCATAACTAACTAGATCCTGTTTGAGTCTATTTATGATTTATGCTTGACATAAACTACAAAGGAACTTTGATCATATGTTTTTAAATAAATAATTAGTGGAACAAATGCATTGTATGATGGAATTAATTGTTCTATTCAAACCAAAATACTTTTAAAGGAAATGGTCAGCGTACTGAAAAAAAACTTAATCTCCTAAAACTATTATTTTATAACTAGTGCTATTTTAATAACATTCTTTAAATCATCAAAAATTCATGTATCCTGTGGGTGACTTTGTGGGATTCCAAATGTATTTAAATAACATTTTTAAATTATTGACAAGAATACAATAATTGTATGCATTCTATATAATCTGTTGATTAAAGTTGTATCACCATAAATACAATATTTATAAAATTAATAAAGTTCGATAAACAAATAAAACACAAATACCTCAGTAATAATTTAAGTCAATTTAAGATTGAGGGTGTTTACTGGAATTTAGTACACACTTTAAACCAACTGCTTATTAGAAAACTTTAAACGATATTGAACAATATGGCAGTGAAAACAAAATTAGGCAATATGTTTATGGTCTAACGTGCATGTTCCTCGTAAGCGTTTTTAGGCCTAAACCGTTTGGTCCTTTTGACAACCTAAATATGGAGTGAAACTTATGATGCGCTGAGGGTTTTACATTTTTGTGTGTTCTGAGATGGGCGAATGAACGAAATAGCGTTGTACAATAAGTGAAGATTACGAAAAAAAATAGTCTGACGCGTCAATTTAATGTAGCTCATTATATGATTAAATGCGCAAATATTCAAGTAAAATGGAAAAAAGCATTTGTGCTACATGAAGTACCCACACTTTAATAGTTCTATGTATTTGTTTGTATAAACGAAGTTTTTTTATGTATTTACTTTTTTATACATCGAATCAAATTAGTTACCTTGATACACATTTATGAACAAAAAACATAGGTATTTGATAAAAGAACTAAACTGAAGTTAAATATTTAAAATAAGTACGACTTTTTAAAATCACAATCTTACAAGAAAGCTTATTATTTTTAATTTAAAAAGTAGGCCTACTTCATTTTTGATAAGAATTACTATTTACAATATTAATAATAATATTGTAAATAGTCATTCTTTTTTCTTTTCTTTTTTCACTATTTAAAAAAAATAAATTAAACCATAAATTTACAAAAAAAAAATCGGCTGGATTTTAATGAATAAAATATACCAATATTAGTTAAATACGATAAACGTTCTATTTGTTCATCGTGATTGCTTACGCTATGTAAATGTAGACTATTAAGGGTAATTTTGCCAAGTTATTGACATTGTTTACGATAAGTCATAAAATAAATACCATGACATTATACTAGGGGAAGGTGACCTTTATATCAGCGTTTCCTCTTTAACCGAGTTGTTTTCAACGACATCGCTGAAACCAAACATACACAAGCTTTTAGCTTAGGGTTGTTCAGGCAGTATTTGAAGCACCGTGATTCCAGTAAAGTAGTGAATTTAACGTTCCAGGAAAACAATGCATACTCTTAAGCAATATCTGAAATAGATTTTGCCGAACAATACGTTACATTTATACTACAATAATATCCAACGTGTAACGTCATTGACATATACAAATATTTATTCTACAATTACTCTGTAACTTTAAATCGATCACACTAAATTCTAGATTTAATTTGAAATATTATTGTTTGCAATAACTTTCATTCTTAAAAAAAAAACATGTTCAATACTATTATTAGTTATTCGGACATTTGCGATCATTTGTGTGTTACAAAATTAATGCACAACGTTTCGGGAATATAAATTAACTCCTGTTATCAAGTGACTAACAACTAAGGGAACAAAAACCTAGAGCCTATGTAAAGAAAACAAGTAAAACTAAAATATACCACTTACCTTAACCATCTACATAGTGCATATCAGAGCTGAAACTGAGAAGTCAAAAAAACAAAAACAAAAAACAATAATACAAACACAGAAAACCACAAACACCCACCTGAAGACAAACCACGTGTTTACAGACCGGAGTCAGACAAACAACTCCCTTAGCAGTTAGTCACTTGATAACGGGAGTTGATTTATATCCCCGAAACGTTGTGTATTGATTTTTAACACACAAATGATGGCAAATGTTCGAATAATAAATGATAAAACACCTATCATTAATAAATAATAACTCCAAACAGATAACTTTCAATAATTTATGTTTGAGATTTGAAATTAATTTTTTTTTTTTTTTTAATTATCAAAAGATATTAATAATTTACTTTAGTTTCCGAAAATTCAATTATTATAAAAACGTTGTTATTTTAAAACTACATTTTATAGTACGATAGTTACAGTTTGATCAAATAAATAAAACAGTATTCTTAAAGTATATTATACCCCTTTCGTAGATAAATTAATAATAGATAGAGCTATCAAGAGATATTTAGAACGATATAGACCACCGTTTAAATTAATTAAAACAAGTTTAAGTATTTCTATTGGCAAATACAACTTAACAGTTAGTTTTACGATCTATAAGATGATTAATCAGATGGTTATTTATTCCTTACTGAATATTATTCTTAAGCCAAACTTATAATTAGTTATTGTTTTTCGTAATTAATGTTCAATACAATTGAGTTTACATTACAAACACTTTTTAATGTGTTACTGCCAGCAATCCTTTTTTTGAAGGTTGTACAGCGTCAGCCTACTAACATGTTTGAACTTTATTTGTGCGCGTGTGTCGTTTGTGTTATATGTGTTTTTTATAAATTGTGTTAAACGTTTTTAAATGTTTTTTGACCACCCGACGATGGAAGAACTAAGTTCCGAAACTCGTGTCGTGAAATATATGTATTGAAGGGTAAACTTCAAAAAAAGGATTGCTGGCGGTAAGTAACACATTAAAAAGTTATTTATAAGCATATCCGGTGTTCTAGATTTCATACTATAATTAATTACAAACACTTCACCACTTTTGTTTGTATTGTAATATAATAGAAGTTGAGGAAGACTACTAAGAATCTCTTTGGTGTATTTAATACAATAGATAAACAATAATTCTTGATAGATTTACATTACTGACTTTTTGTTAAAAACAGGAATGCAGTTACACTTTCATTATTTCTTTAAAAAAATGCAATTTTCGCAATAGTAGGGAAGTGGTTACATATGAAAAAAAGATGTAATGGTTGAAATAAAAAGTTGAACACCATAAAATACAAAACCACTTAGACCGTGTAGACTTTTAATCAAGAAAGTGTTTCCAAAAGTATCAGAAATACTTTAGAAACAACTCCTAAAACTGAGAAAAAGTTAATTCAAACATAAGTCTGAAAACATTTCCAATAAAAACATAACACAAAGTTCTAGGAAACTCTTGAGTTATCTTGTCAATTATTGAAGATAATTTTTTGCTGATAGTTCGCTTTTTTAGTTTTTAGTAATTATTATTATGATTAAATTAAGAACGAATAGGAATTTCTCTGCAACATTTGTTTTTAATTCGTAACATCAGACAGAATAAGAAAAAAATAATTTTTACATAAAGTTGTGTACATACAGCCCCCCCCCTTAAATTCGGAACAAGTAGAAATAAATAAATGAGCTTCGAGATATCTTTATATGACAAAGGGAGCTGAATTTTGGTGCAACCGACCATTCCACCCCTACCCCAAAATACAATATTTTAATTATGTTACAAAACCTATGTTAAAGTGGAAAAGAATAATGGTTCTTTGCATGTTATTTAATAAAATCAGAGGGTCATTCAAAATCTAGTATTAAACAAATATGTACACAATTTAGCATAAGCTTAAAAGGAACGAGTAAACTTGCAGTTTCTAGATACAGGGATGCAAGGAGGAATTTACACGAAACAGTGCGTTTAATCAATGCTGCATATCCAGATGTTAAGTAATGTAAGGCATTCCTTCGAGTCAAATATTTATTTTTGCAAAGAAGTAAATGGATGTTATTTTGAGCGTTTAATCTAAATTTAGAATTACGGTAAGCTTTATTACCAATGAAAGATATTGTAACGTTTCTTATTAAAAATCTATGTTAATAAGATGTTTTCAACTTTGACTGGCCGCCATTTTCGATAGGGATAAGATAGAGACCACTAATTTGTGCCAATCTTCTTCATTTATTAAGCCCTTTAAATGGAGGTATCACTTGATGGGGGTTTGTATTTAAGATAAGGGGTTGAATTATCCTCTCAACCCCCCCATTTTGGGGTAATTAGAGAAATGTTCAGTTACACCAAAATTCATCTTCCTTTGTCATTTAAAGATATCCCGAGCTCATTTATTTATTTCTACTTGTTCTAAAGTAAAGTAGGGACTTTATGGACACCCGGTATATTTTAATAATAAGTGTAAATAATTTCGACATTAGTTCAAAATAATCGTACGGATTGTACATAAAATATAAATTAGAATCCATATAAAAAAATCATAATTTATAAATAGGCCTACTATATTTTAATACTAATAATTGGATTTAAAATACGTAAGTACAATTTTCGTTAATTATAAACTTTATAATATACTTAAGACTTAAAATTTCTTACAAATATAATTAATTTTTCAGTATTTTATCCACTAAAAGGAGAACTTGTTGTTTCTCAGAATCGAAATGTAAATATGTAAACAAATTCTTATATGATTGGGGAAATATCCAAAAGTCACATAATAATAAGAACGTTTTTTATTACATATGTTCTCATCGTTAAATGCATTACTTAAACAATAAAGTGTTTAGTAGAGTTCGAGTGGTTTCTAGTTTTACTTTATCTGTAAGTGTAAAATTCACAATTATTATATAAAGTACGCCATACTATTATTTCTTTCCTCCCTCTAACAGAATAACAATAGAAATCTGTGTTAACAACAATGTTATAGTTTCGTTCTGCCTTACAACAGAGATGCCATTGTTCCGCTGTGTTACAGAGGGTTTGTTGAATTGGAGCGAAAAATAATTCGCTTTGTGTGGAATTCCACAAGTATTGGATCGAAACTTTTTAAAGCACTTACAAAAGTAAAGCATGCTGTGCTCGCCATGTCTGGGTTGTCACTTATGTAATTTCAAAGTTTAGTATTATTGTTTAATGTAAATATATTTATATATATGCAAATAAACTTTTAATACAAGACTAACGAGTCTTATAAGTCGTATTATATTTGTATGCTAAACAAATAGGAAACTAAAAGCGTAGAGTTATATTTAAAGTATAAATGTTTTTATATTTATTAAAACTACGAGTTATTTTAGTTCAAAACTTTTGCATATTTACCAAATTTAAATTATTTAACATAGATTGTAGCAAATGTGTATTTAATTTGTACCCACCTTCAACGCAAACATTTTAATTTAAAGTAAAAACTAATTGCCTAAATTCGAAATACTTTTTACCTTAGTCTTTCGGTAAAGTTCTTTTTTAATTCCTCTAATAATGAAATAATAGTTATATAAAAATTAGAAGATGACATTTTGTTAAATCGAACGCATATGAGGCTCAGATATAATTTTTTAAACGCCTATTTCCAGACTAATAATAACCCGATTTTAATAATTTCAGCGTCGCTAAAAGTCGTGTTTTAAAGTAAGCTTATATTCCATAATGAACACAAATGGACCAATTAAACCACATTTTTTACTTTCTCCCCCTATACCATAGTATATGGAGAAAGTATTGTATTCGTCAAAATTTTCGAGTTTGAGTTTTTGGTGGAAATATCCGTTTTGGGTCCCCCTGAACCTAAAAAAGTGGTTTTCGGAGTGATGTCTGTGTGTGTGTCTGTGTGTCTGTGTGTCTGTGTGTCTGTGTGTCTGTGTGTCTGTGTGTCTGTGTGTCTGTGTGGATGTTATCAGACCTAGAGCCTAAACCAGTCGTCCGATTTTGATGAAATTTGGTATGGAGGTACTAATCCACGGTATCTCCAGGCGTTTTTTTCATTTTTGTGAATTTTTTATTTTTAAGGGTAATTTTCCCATAAAAACCCTTAAAATAACGGAAAAATCAACTTTTCTCAAAAACGGCTCTAACGATTTTGATTAAAATTTTATAGTTTATTAGGGACCTAAAGTACTATAAACTGTAAAATTTTGATCAAAATCGTTCGAGCCGTTTTTGAGAAAAGTTGGTTTTTCCGTTATTTTAAGGGTTTTTATGGGAAAATTACTCTTAAAAATAAAAAATTAAGTTCCTATAATGAGGGAGAAAGTATGTGTCAGTTTCCTGATACCGTTTATTTTTACTGAAACTCAAAAAGCCTACGAACTTTCCTTAATCATTAGCCGGGAAGTAGCTCAAAGCAGTATTATAAACTTAATACGAAAAGGAACGTTAAGGCTATGATAGGCTGGGTATTAGATATATATATTTATATTTATAAAAAGTAATTCTTTAAAATATAACGATTTAATATAAAAGTGGAAAATTAGCTTTAAAGTAACTATCTGTATTAACCATGGAAAAGGGGACTTTTGGTAGATATAATATAAATTTGTATGGAAATTAATTTGATGTATTTTTATCATATTTTCGAGAGAAGATAGGATGTCAAGTTATTTTAGAGTAGAAATTTTACATTTTAATTCGAGAGTTCTGAAATGCATAGCTTTAGTAATGTTAAAATGCATATTTAATATTTTAAAACTATATAGTATGTAGGTTTACTAACTATTATCAGTAGTAGGAGGTAATCTACAAATATAGAAAACTATTGGAAACCCCTGCGTGCTCCGCACGCCAATCCCGTTGGAAAATTTTATACACATTACAACACTCACGTGTTACAAATATTTTAAAATAAGTTAATGTGATTCTACCTTTTGAAAAGAGCTTACTTAATGATATATCGTAAATAATTCAAATAATAACTTCTTTTAGTGAACAAAGGTAGATTTATTTAACACAATTATGTCCTTTCAGATTTACTGCTGGTGGTCTTTCTAGAGCACATGGTACAAAAATTAGTATTTGTAGTATCTTATACTTTGTAAATAATTATAACTATTTACTCTCGGGTCTTCGGATTTTGGCTTTTATTAAATGTGCAATATTATTTAGCAACTTAAATTTTAAACAAGGTAAATAGTACTATTATATAGGCTTCTTATTTTAACAATACATACATAGATAATCACAAAAGAAATGTTTATACAGTTATTATATACAGGGCGTTTCAAAATAAAAGAGCAGATTTTATATTATTATAACAGACAAACTATAATTAATAATTTTATATGAAAATACAAATAAACAGAGGAATATTTAAAGTTTATTTTACTGAGGTTTAATGCATTCAAGGTATGTTATTCCTGTCACAGTTTTTTCTGCGAAAAAGAAAGGGATATACACTTTGACTGAAAAGATGGCGCAGAAAACATAACATTTTGGCGAATCTTTCTCATGTTGTACAACCATACAGGGATTTTCGGTTCCCCAAATTTGTACATTATGACGATTAACTTTACCGGAAATGTGAAATGTGGCTTCATCAGAGAAGCCTTCTTCTGCCATATCCATCAGCATAGCATCGCAAAACTCAAACCTTTTTTTGTAGTCACTAAAACGAAGTGCAAGTAATAACTGCAACTTGTATGGTTTGAAATGTAATCTCTTTTTTAGAACACGCCATACAGTTGTCTTTGGAAGGTAAAGTTCAATACCTGCTCGATTTCGATGTCGATTTTTTGAGACTTCGAGTGAAAGAATCTTGAATCCGTTGAACATTTTCTTCAGATGTCCGAGCTCGTCCGGTGCTGGTTTTCTTGCACACACGACCAGTTTTCACGAACTTCCTATGCCATTCATAAATTTGTTTGTGCCGAGATGGTTGCTTATCAAATGTTTGTCGAAACTTTCGTTGCACTTCAATTATTGATTCACATTTCGCAAATTCCAAAACACAAAATGATTTTTCTTTAGGAGTAGTCATTTTTCCAATTACAAGACTGTAATGAAAATAAACAACATTTTTTGTTAGAAAATAATAACAGACGATCAGCTGATACGACAATGAAACTTAATTTTTTGCTCTATCCAATGCCATACAAATCATTCTTAGTCGATATGGTTTCAAGTAATGCACTTATAAAATCTGCTCTGTCATTTTGAAACGGCCTGTATGTTCAAGATAATTTGAAATATTAAAAAATTAATTAGGAAATGTTTAAATTGAATTTTGAAAGTCTGTTTCAAAAGGTACAGCTGTTTAAAAAGTCGTTAAACGAAAAGGTTTAGGCAAAAAAAAAAGGGCGAAATAATAGTCTTTGGACACTAATGAAGTCAAAACTTTTGAACGAAGGGACGTTTTTGAATGTTTATTTTTCTTAAACTTTACCGAAGAAATGCTCCGTCTAATGGCTCAAGCCCCATTGTACGTTCAGCCATGCTCAGTTGTTGCCGTCACAAACAGAAAGACACGATTTGACTATATGTATAGATTTAAAGGTAAACTTTTTAAATATTCTACTGGATCAGTAGATAAAAGTGTTGTCTTGCTTAAACTAGTGGACTTGTTAAGCATTATAAACACATAGGGTATTTTATTTAAAACCGTTTTTAAATAATCAATCACGTTGAACTCCAGTGATAATTAAAGAACCCAGTATTTAATTAAGTATAACTGTCTTCATAATTTAACAACTTAATTAATGGTGTTGTTTACTAAGCTACATTTCTTCTATAATTTGTCTCTCCATTATGTAGAAAATACAAAGTGGAAATACAGCAATCGTATGTTATTGGAAAGATCATTTCAACAAAAATCATGTAATTATCCTTAAAACATTTTTGAGGAAGATAGGACGTTGGGGAACGAAAGAAAGCATACATGCGGGTCAATGACATGATTGGGGGAAAATATGTATTTCTTGTACTGATAAAATCCTATGGATTGGTTTAATACTTCCATTTCATTCTCATTTCAAAAAAAAATATTTCTCATTAACGCAACCGTACTCACTCAAA
This sequence comes from Philaenus spumarius, assembly GCA_018207615.1. Classification (NCBI taxonomy): domain Eukaryota; kingdom Metazoa; phylum Arthropoda; class Insecta; order Hemiptera; family Aphrophoridae; genus Philaenus; species Philaenus spumarius. The sequence goes on along the minus strand of JAGFPH010000262.1, from coordinate 317,881 downwards.
ACTCAAGCATGACTTTCTTGTATCGAACAGTAGCGTTAAAAAACCTGGCATTTCCTTTAAAAAAAGACGACAACATTAAAATTATGCTAATATTAGAAAAAACCAAAGTAAGCAATGTTTTGATCTAGAAAAAGAACTGAGACCAGCTGATCGTCCATGTGCTGGAACTAAAGACCGGTGTTACATGCACGGTAGTGGTTGTGTCTAATCAAGCTGAAATAATGTTCTAATGTATATTTATTTTTAAGTTCACCTATTTCAACAATAATTATCTACTTTAAGAACTAATTCCAGATAATTTAAAAATAGTAATTTAATTAATGCGTCAAATTTAAATTATTTACATTTAATTTGTCGTTTAGTGTGTAACAGTAAAATTACAAGTATAAACGCTTTACGAACTTTTAACAATCTGACTTAATAAAATACTCATTAAGGCAAGCGATAGAAAATGTTACTTTTACACAATATAATAATATATAATAATTTAAAAACATTCATAATTAGTTTTTTCAACATACAAAATGAAACTCCTTACCTATAATCCGATGAGATTACAAAAATCTATACCGGTATCGGCTCGGAATAAAACCTCATTAAGTCATATTTTGAAATGATTTGTTCCTTGCGCTAAAGGTTGTAGTTGTACAAAAAGTCGCAAACAAAAGATTTTATAATATTAAGGATATTTACAACAGTTTTTAACAGGCTAATATTGTGTACACTAAAACAGTAATGAATTGGTTTTTGTGTGACCTCATTTCGGTCACTCCTCGCAACAAGGGTCATTTGTATTGAAAATGTTACCATGCCAGAAGTTCTAAATCATATTTAAAGGTTTAGAAATAACTTTGAATGGATTTTATACTGTCATTACTATGGGAGTACTATGATTTTTTCTCAAAACTCTGTTTTTCTACCCCTTGATCTCTAATGGTTGTTGTTTAAAAAAAAACTTTCAAAAGCAATTTTTGTTATTATTCTTAGTAGGTGCTAATTTTGTACAGTTGCGATATTTTTTATTCATATGGAACTTTAAGGATTCAGCTTTTCGAAAACCCTAAAACTTTCTGCCCTCTGATACGATTTTGTCCATGATGAACTTAACAAAAAACAAAATGGTTTTACTTGACGGAAACAAGGTAAGAAACTTTAGTTTAATCAATTAGTTACCTGGTTACTGAAAATGAATTCATTCATTGACTGAAAAGTATTTTTATCACTACAACATATCTGACCCTATTAAATAGGCTATATATTAAGAATTAATACAAGTGAAATTTAATATTAAATCAAACATTTAGTAAATGTAGTAAATCAAGTACATTTTAATAACAAGCAAAACAATCGAATAGTGTATTTCAATGTACAATCTATTTCCCCATATTTGCTATTTATTATATGTTAAGCAATAATTTCACAATGGTAATTATTAATTACCGTATAAAGTGTGGAAAACTAGCCTAAACTGTGAGACATAATAAAAATCAAGTAGCAAGAAGGTGCCATGATTTTTATAAGGCTGAAAAGTTTAAATGCAAAAATGAAATTGTCGGTAGTTTTTCGGAAATTTTAGTAATAAGAAATTACAAAATTATCTTTACTTTTGTATTTATTCTCTTATTTAAAAGCGAAACGATTCAATTTTTGAATTCCGTACGGTAACAAAAACATGAACTAAACGTAGAGCTTAAGTAACCCTTTAACATTTATTCAAAGTGCAATATTGATTTATAATTTAATCTGGTAAGTAAAATGTAGTGCAAGATTTACAATTATTCCTTATTTTTTGTAATATTAATTTAAAGGACATGGCCTTTGATAACGAAATATTTAAATTTGCTAATGTAATTTATAGATAAAATAAAATATGAAGTTATAGTTTGGTTAATGTAGCCCGTGCATCACTGAGGTTGTAACCATAGTTATAGTTTGGTTACTCTAGTCCGTACATCACTGAGGTTATAACTGTAGTTATACTTTGGGTGTTGTAGCCAGTGTACCACCGAGGTTGTAACTGTAGTTATAGTTTGGTTACTGTAGCCTATGCATCAGTGAGGATGGCGATATTGTCGTTGAAACGCGTTTGAAGTTAGTAAACGTATTTGTTGTGAGATTTTGTGTTCAGGTTTTATTTTATCTAGTTACTTTCTCACAAGTCAAGCTAAATAGTTATTTAAGATAATTTATGTTTAAAATAGCAATAAAATTACATGTGTGCATTTTAAATACATGACTCAACTGATCTCAACTGAGAGTTAGTGTTTCTGTTTAAGTTAATATAGTAGACTAATCAGCATTTTATTTCAAAACCTCTACAGAATAAAACAATAATTCAATAATAAAATTGTATTTTTTTCTCATCAGAATTGAATTTTTTTCTGTATTTTAACAGAACAGAATTAAATTATGTTTGATAAATAGCTATTCTAATGTGTTGTATATAAACACAGCAAAAATTGTAAACAAGTACAGTAATAGAATCAATATTTTGCTTTTAACTAATCATTTAAAAATTATTTATAATCATTTATAAAGATAAATTCATTAGTAGTTAATACATTTCTTTATACAGATAATTATATATATTTTTATTTTGATAAAGTTATATTTCTTACTGTCATCGTAATCCAATTCTTATTTTATGAAAGGTGTTACAGCTATTTCACGATTGATCGCATTTACAAAACACTGCACACGAAACACATATTAAAATACAAAACACACACAGTTCACACACAATAATTCTACGTCCATTGGGACGTCGTCAAAAATAAATGGACGTAGAATTATTGTGTGTGAACTGTGTGTGTTTTTATTTTAATACCGGTATGTGTTTCGTGTGCAATGTTTTGAAAATGCGATCAATCGTGAAACATCTGTAACACGTTTCAAAAACTAAGAATTGGATGACGATGACGGTAAGAAACATAAATTTATAAATTTGAATTAGGTTATCCGTAGCTAAATAAATTTAAAATATATGTTTACTAAAAAGTAATTCTGAAATAAATAAAATGAAGGAACAAATTTTAAAATCCAACCCTCAGCTTTAAAAACTGAGAAAATAGAAGGTGCAATATAAGTATCTTCATTTTAAACAACAATCAAAATAAAAACATTCCATAATAGATGTGTATTAGGCATAGCGTAAAATAATTCGTTAGTTTGTTGTTCTCGTTCGTATTTCTAAAATAATGGATTCTTTATCCGGTCTAACCTTTATATCGTTTATAATAAAAGGCACTTGGTCGTAGCTTGGAATGTATTAAATCTCCTAAAGAATGAGAAAAGTTTGGCAGATAAAGTTTTTAATTTCATCTTCTAACTTTCGCAATAATAATCAATTTCATGTCTGAAGGCGTTCAGGTAAACAAAGAGACGTACGGATCTCCTTTGACCCAGTTGAGCACGATGTTAAATAGATTTTGTTATTTTCTGAATAAATTAAAATGGTAATTTCTGCAGTCTGATAAAAGTTTTATGCGATTAACCTCGGCTAACGTTCCTTCCTCTGTGATGAGAACCTCTGTTTGTGGCGAGAGTTTAGTTTAAAAAGAAAACTTTCAGCAAATGCAAGGTTATACAGTGCAGGTGAGTTATTGTATTTAACTTTTTCCAATATCAACTCCTATAAAAGCGAATGTACGTGAGTAACATATATAATATAACAGCTGATTTCACCCATCATCTGTAATGCTTAAACAAACCCAGTGTAGATTATACTTTGGGATTATGTTTACCACTTTAATCATTATAATTTCTTATTAAGTTGATTTTTTAAATATGAGTTATAGAACTAATATGTTATAATATTTTCTTTAAGGTTATAAACTGTATATAAAAACACTTCAACCTTTTATCATCAAAATATTCGTTTATACAAATTTAAAGAAATGTATACAGTTTATAACCTCAATGCAAATAATAAAAAGTATATTATAGGATACATTAGTTCTATAACTCATATTAAAAAAAAAATCAACTTCACAAGAAATTATAACGACTGAAGTTGTGCACATAACCCCAAACTATAATCTAGACTGGATTTGTTTAAGTATTACAGATGATGGGTGAAATTAGTTGTTATATTGTATTTTACTCACGTAAATACTCACTATACGTAAATACGCTTTTAAAGGAGTTGATTATAACCCCTTCCTCTGAAGTCCTTTATAAACTACTGTTACACATTCACGCTACAATAGGTAGGTAGTTTAGGTTAGTTTAGGCCAGGCTAGGTTAGGTACAGTAAAATTAGACAAAAATAATTAAACTATGCTATTTACAAGCATTTTATAAGCTCAATCACTTTAGTCACTGAATGATGACTTATTAAAAATTGAACCACTCCATATCTCCGAAACTATTTATGCTAGCAAAAAAAGTATAGAACCATTGTTGTAGAAAATTTAACGTATTTGAAAAAGTTATAGATTTACCTAAGGTCTAAAGTAAATGGGGTATTTATTTACTTTACCTTGTCAAACGAAACTACTATAAACACACAAACCTGAACTTTTTTCTTAATAAATATAGTATTTATACACTTAACTGATACCGGGAAACCAATATTTAACCATATTCAACATTTACAACATTAAAAACCTTCAAATCAAAAGTTCGTTATGGAAGTTTACATTGTAAAGTGCCGACATGTTTTTCTTACCGTCCTGACAGCGTTGCCGGATTGTTCTTGTTCTTTTTTGTGTAGAAACGAACAGTTTAGGCAACTCATTCTAATTATAAATAGTGTGATAATACGACGAAATATTATAATTATATAAATATTATAATCATACTGTTATCGGCAAAATACTGTGACTAAACAGTTTAGGTAAGTCCTCTAGTTTTTTTTTTATTCTAATTATATAAAGTGATAATACGACGAAATATTATTTCTCAAATGAGGCAACCTTTACTATCTAGTTACCTTGATTTATACACACCTTAATTAGTACAATAACCTATTGTTCGATTTGGCAACGTTGATTAATTTCCATTTTAAATACGCAGTTAAACGGTACTTTCTATTGTTTGATGCATTTGTTTACGTAATTATGTTTGTTACATTATTTTCACATTTTCTTGCTTCGTGGATACTTTTGGGGTTCATATTGTTTAGTTTATTTAATTCTTACATGTTTGGTGTATGTGAAGTGATTTATTTTGTTATAATTACGTCAAATAACGCGGAAAAGTCGAAACTTAACCTATACAATTTCAAGTTTTATTTCTTTCATAACTCCTACAAATATTATTTCCCGGGAAAATTTTTGTTGTTTCTACAATCAGTTAGATGTGTTCTTTCATGTTATATCAAATTCCCTTAGAAATCGTTTGACAATGTAAACTACATTTTTACCGTAAATGGTTTACGAGATATTTGCAAAAAAAAATAAAACATACAGTGTTTACACCCTTCTCCCGCCCCCAAATCCGAAGCTATTTCGGTAGGCACTTTTTACCACATTTAGAGCAAATGGTAATGAACAACTTCCAACAATCACATCTTGGTTTCTTTGGACTCCCTTGTTTGGGTATACTTTTACTATACTGTAAGGTGAATTTGTACTTTACGCTTTTAGAGTTTCATTTATTACAAAAACGTTTATCAAGTACTGTTAACTTATTTATACCACTCAGGATTTTTGTATTATATTTCATAAAAATAGGCATTGATAAAAAAATGCACTGAGATTCCTCCCCAGTTTACTCTGATGACAAACACGAAAATCTATTTCAGTTATCAAATTATTTTGCAGAAATGTTGAACGTTCTATGTGAACAGTTGCCTATAGTACCCAGGAACATAATCGAACAATTACATATAAATAAATCACTGGTAACATTACGAAGCTCAATCCGTTTACGTAGAAACAATGCCTCATTTGTAGAAAACAGTATCTCCATTTGTAAGTAAATTGTTAAAACATAAGAATATCGTTAAAGCTCTAAACGTGTTACAGTGGGAAAAAGCCGCAGAACGTGTTATTGTTAATTGAAATTGAACATCCCTGAAAACATCTGGCAATTCAAACAATAATCACAGTTATTTTGTTCAAAATGTGTTAAAAACGAATCAGCGAATTCGATACAATCTCCAACGCCAACTGCAGGCAATGCATTTAAATAGCTGAATTATAGCTCTTTAACGAAGTTCGGGTTGACTAAATTAAACAAGCAGAGTGCTGAAGCTATAAACGGAAAAGTGATTCTGTAAATAATTCGCAATTTTATTTGATTTCAATTCCTCCGCGTAGTTTACAACTCGGTTCTCGCTTTTGTACGAATTGCCGTTTAATATTTTATTCTTAATTCGCTTTACTGGGTGTTTAGTGATTTATTTCATTTAATTTAATTTTACAATTTGTTTAGTGTTGCATTGGTCGCCTTTATAACCTAAAAAGTACAAAGTTAAAAATATGGGTTGTTATTTGTCCTAAATTAATGTACGACAATAAATAGTCATCATAATACGTAGGTTTACTGTATCACTTTTAACACCAGAAAAAATACAATAAACGTGTGATCACAAAATCTATTTTAACAAGTGAGTAATAATACAAAGGTGGTATGTAGATAATGCATGTGGATAAAGTAGTGTATTTACACTACGCATAGTGTAAATTAGGTAAGCTAAAATAACACTCCAAACAGATCAAATTGGAGGGAAAAAACAAGCAATTGTGGGACTGCCGTTAGAAGTGAAAACTTTTAAGCTGATTTAGTGAACTTTATTTTCGGGTTATTAAGAAGTATTTTTTTAAATCAATGTAGGGCCTATTAATGTTGTAATTGAGTCTTAAGTAATGGTGGTGAGGCGACAGAGCCTTAAATAATTGTGGAAATAAAATAGAGCCTTAAATAATTGCGGAGATGCGACTGAGCCTTTATTAATTACAAATATGCGTTGGAGCCTTAAACAACTGCGGGGATGTGACTGTGTCTTAAATAATTGCGGAGATGCGTTGGAGCCTTAAACAACTGCGGGGATGTGACTGTGTCTTAAATAATTGCGGAGATGCGACATACCCTTCAATATTTGCGGATATGCATTAAATAATTGTGGTAATCCGATAGCGCCTTAAATAATTGCGGATATGCGTCGGAGCCTTAAATAAATTGCGGGAATGCAACTGTATCATACATAATTGCGGAGATGATACGTAGCCTTAAATATTTGTGGAGTTGCGATGAAGCCTTAAATAATTGCGGAGATGAGACGGAACCTTAAATAGTTGTGGAGATCCGACAGAGCCTTAAATAATTTCGGAGAAGTGATGGAGCCTTAAATAATTGCGGAAATGTGGCGCAACCTTAAATATTTGCTGAGATGCGATGGAGCCTTAAATAATTGCAGATATGCGTCGGAGCCTTAAATAAATGAGGGAATGCTACTGTGTCTTAAATAATAAAATTGCGAAGATGCTACGTAGCCTTAAATATTTGTGGAGATGTAACCGAACCTCAAATAATTGTGGAGATCCAACAGACCCTTAAATAATTGCGGAGATGCGATGGAGCCTTAAATAATTGCAGGCATGCGACGGAGCCTTAAAAAGAAGTGTTTCCGTGCGATGACGGTGAAGCGAGTTCAATAATTGTTTTCCATGAAAAAAGTGCCCACCCGCCGAAAGAACTTTTCACTTCAAAAATCTATACAAATCAAGTACATTACGAGGCATCATAAATTACGTACGAAATATAAGAAACTAAAACTTTAAAGGAAAGTAGTATGGAAGAATAAAGATTGTAAGTACAGAGGTATGTTGTTGAATGATGATTATATTATAAACCCATAAATTAATGTTAGGTCGGACCTTGATATAACGAACCTCGATACAACGAATTCCTTGATATAACGATTTTTTTAAATCCCCTTCAACTTTCCATAACACTCAATGCAAATTATACCTCTATACAACGAAGAAGATACTATGAAAACCTCAATATAACGAATTTTTAACCTCGGGGAAATACAATTAAAAACCTCTACATAACTAATTTCAGGAAAACTGGCCCTCTATATAACGAATTCCCACGTTCCGAACCTTGATATAACGAATTTTCAACTGAAATTAAGAAATGCCACAATTCAATAATACGCAAAGACTACGTGTCCAGACATGAGTCTATAATAACGGCCCCTCCCTCCTCTATTGTTTTGGCGGGGTTTTCGCAGTGCTGCCGGTCAGTAACCTCTTATCTTCCTACTAGAGAGGGTGCGATTTTCTGAACCTCTATATAACGAAATATATTGGCTGGCATAACTCCGATATTACGAACCTCAATTTAGCAAATTCCTTGATATAACGAATTTTTACAAATCCCCTGACATTCGTTATATCAAGATTCTACTGTAGTATGCAAAATAGTATGATATTATTATGTAAGGTTGAAGAATAATTTGAAGACTACTAAGATGCAAATTTAGATATATGTATAAGGTTATGTTCAAAACCCGTCCTTTAAGGATCTGATGTTAGTACTTTGGAAGAGAAAGAAAAAGAGAATACTCGGTCTTGGAGACGAAACATTTTAAAGAAAATATAAGAGCAGCGATAAGTGGAATTGGAGAATTGAATTCATTGTCTAAATAAGATATTAAAAAATTGCGATAAAACCTGGTAGCTGAGATAAAAAAACAAAGGTTGCAAAATTGTTAAGGCAGGTGAACTAAATCGGTAGACTGTAAAGTATTCCACGATACAGAAGAAGTGTGAGACAACTAAGAAAGCTATGGTTGGATTAAGTGTAAGAGGTTGAAGAAACAAAGTTTGGTACAAAAGAGAAGTGACAGAATCATCACGTAGGTCAAGACTCTTTAAGAGCTATATCGCAAAAAGACAGGTAAGTGATTAATAATAATCTTTAAATTTGTTATGAAAGGTCAAAAAATGAAATATAATATGGTTTAAAATAAAGATTTGCCAAATTTTAGGTAAATAAATCCTAAAACCGTATAATGAGTGTAAGTTATGACTGAATATTTAGTATTTTAATTATAACTGCAATTTTACCTTACCAGCATAGATAGTTACGATATTCCAAAACGTTTAGTTAAATTGATAACAAAATAACTCTAACTTAAGCTATACGTAAACTAAAATAATTTTATTGTGGTCTTACCTTTTTTTACACGGCAGCGAATATCTAAAACAACAAAAACAAATACATTTTAGTTTTTGTCACTACAAAATTCTTTGGTAAAATATACAGAAGAAGCCATTATACATATTAAATAAGGTTCCTTTACGGATAAGTTGACATTATTGCCATGAACATCGCATATTAATTCTAATGATTTATATTGTGCATAGAGTGTGAAATAAAATAAACATTACATTTTTATTTATATTTATTTTTGTTGATAAAGTTCACATTATTAAGTGCATTAGTTATACGGATAGAACAGTTAACGACGGACTTTCTACGAACACACAATTCCAATTAACTTTATCAGTGTATATAGAAAAATCTATAAATTTATGCCTAAACAGAATCATGTGACAGTATATTTTTGAAATAAATTTGCTTTAAAAAAAGTACTGGTTGGCACAAATGTATATAGGCCTACAATTAAACGATTTCTAAATTTCTGTTGTATAAAATAAACTATGATTTGAATGTAACTGTTCAAAGCAAATATGCGCTTACCCTCTACGAGTCGGGCTAACGGGCAGTAATTAATTTAATGTATACAAATTTAGAGAAGACTTTCTAAAACAAATGAAAAGTTTGAACAAGCTTCCACTGTAGACACAGTTTGCTGAAAAAAATGTAATTACATCCCAAGTTTGATCCCCTTCTCACGTGCATTGTGTAAAACTAACCTCAACAGCTTTTGTCTTTCAACAGTGTTAAAAAGCAGTGTTTTTGTAAAGGGGGGGGGGGGCAATACAATAAGAGCTAATTTGAATTTTAATACGGGTTGAATAAGCGGCAGACTTTCGCAATTATTGTACTGAAAGGGCTATATAATTGAATTTATTATCTTTATTAATTTGGTTTGAGTAGTATTATTTAAATCCGATGTTCTACTTTTGGTGAAGTAAAAACAATAAATGTACACAATCATAACAGGAAATTTAACAAAACGCTAAATAATAATAAACATGATTTTAAAAACTATTAAATCATCAGAATCGTACAGAATCGTCGTGACAAATAGGATTGCAATAAATCCTTTCTGCAGGTCTATAGATCACGTTAATCATGTATAATGCCTTATTGATTAATTAATAAACAGCTGGTGTGTTTGTATAGCCTAAGAATACAAACATAGGCTACCTAATTATAAGATTTGCTACCGACTTTGTAGTTGCAATTGAAGATGGATGATTTTGTCATTAAAACTCGTTTAAAGATTTAAAAAAATATTTCCTTATTATTAGCCGAATTTTTGAAGAAAATAAGAGCTATTACACTCGACCCAATTTGGAAATTACTTTATATATATATATATATATCTGTTTTATTCCCGGATCGATAAGTGGTAGTAAATATGCTTCAAAATTGCTGGTTCTTTGGTGAAAGGGTCCTAGTAGGATTCTTCAGATATACTTTTTTTTGTTTTTCGATCGGATTAAAAATGGCGGAGTTATACCGTTTAATCGTTTTTGGGTAGGGAATTAAGGGTATATAAGTATATGGATTTTTCCAACCTTGATAAAATGGTAGTAAATATGCTTCAAAATAGATGAAATTTTAGTGGAAGGGTCCTTGTAGGATGTCCCAGACACTGATATTTTCAATTTTCGATTTTACACAAAATGGCGGCTTGTTTGATTCAAACCAAAATGGCAAAGTTAGAGCGAGGAAATTGTATTATTACTCTCACCCATAAGCCCTTGTGCAGATTTTGAGCTATATCGTTCGAAAGGTAATTAAATTTACCACAATCCTGTGTAAAAGTAATTCAGGTACAGTTCCCGGAACAAGAAATAAAATTGATAGGAAACTCCCGATAAATGATTTTTTCATTATCCATGTCAGGTTTTTGCGCAAATTCTCCCACTCATAAGCCCGTGTGCAATTTTTGAGCTATATCGTTCAAAAGGTAATTAAATGTACTACAATCCTGTGTAAAAGTAATTCAGGTACAGTCCCCGGAACAAGAAACAAAATTGATAGGAAACTCCCGATAAATGATTTTTTCATTATCCATGTCATGTTTTTGCGCAATTTCTCCCACTCATAAGCCCGTGTGCAATTTTTGAGCTATATCGTTCGAAAGGTAATTAAATTTCCTACAATTCTCTGAAAAAGGTATTTCAAGTACAGTCCCCGAAACAAGGAACAAAATTAATAGAAAGCTCCCGATAAATGATTTTTTCATTATAAATGTCAGGTTTTTCCGTGATTTCTCCCACTCATAAGCCCGTGTGCAATTTTTGAGCTATATCGTTCTAAAAGGTAAATAAATGTACTACCATCCTGTGCAAAAGTAATTTAGGTACAAACCCCGGAACAAGGAACAAAATTGATAGGAATCTCCCGATAAATGGTTTTTTCATTTTAAATGTCAGGTTTTTGCGCGATTTCTCCCACTCATAAGCCCATGTGCAATTTTTGAGCTGTATCGTTCGAAAGGTAATTAAATGTACTACAATCCTGTGTAAAATTAATTCAGGTACAGTCCCCGGAACAAGAAACAAAATTGATAGGAAACTCCCGATAAATGATTTTTTCATTATCCATGTTAGGTTTTTGCGCAATTTCTCCCACTCATAAGCCCGTGAGCAATTTTTGAGCTATATCGTTCGAAAGGTAATTAAATGTCCTACAATTCTCTGCAAAGGTATTTCAGGTACAAACCCCGGAACAAGGAACAAAATTTATAGAAAGCTCCAGATAAATGATTTTTTCATTATAAATGTCAGGTTTTTGCGCGATTTCTCCCGCTCATAAGCCCGTGTACAATTTTTGAGCTATATCGTTCGAAAGGTAATTAAATTTACTACAACCCTGTGCAAAAGTAATCCAGGTACAGTCCCCGGAACAAGGAACCAAATTGACAGAAAACTCCGGATAAATGATTTTTTTACAATATCCATGTCAGGTATTTGCGCAATTTCTCCCACTCATAAGCCCGTGTACAATTTTTGAGCTTTATCGTTCGAAAGGCAATTAAATTTCCTACAATTATATGCAAAAGTAATTCAGGTACAGTCCCCGGAACATGGAACAAAATTGATAAGAAACTCCCGATAAATGATTTTTTCATTATCCACGTCAGGTTTTTGCGCAATTTCTCCCACTCATAAGCCCGTGTACAATTTTTGAGCTATATCGTTCGAAAGAAAATTAAATTTCCTACAATCCTGTGTAAAAGTAATTCAGGTACAGTCCCCGGAACAAGAAACAAAATTGATAGAAAACTCCCGATAAATAATTTTTGCATTATCCATGTCAGGGTTTTGCGCGATTTCTCCCACTCATAAGCCCGTGTGCAATTTTTGAGCTATATCGTTCGAAAGGTAATTAAAATTCCTACAATTCTATGCAAAGGTGTTTCAGGTACAGTCTCCGGAACAAGGAAAAAAATTGATAGAAAGCTCCCGATAAATGATTTTTTCATTATAAATGTCAGGTTTTTGCGCGATTTCTCCCACTCATAAGTTCGTGTGCAATTTATGAGCTATATCGTTCGAAAGGTAATTAAATGTACTACAATCCTGTGCAAAAGTAATTCAGGTACAGTCCACGGAACATGGAACAAAATTTATAGGAAACTCCCGATAAATGTTTTTTTCATTATTCATATCAGGTATTTTCGCAATTTATCCCACTCATAAGCCCGTGTGCAATTTTTTAGCTGTATCGTTCAAAAGGTAATTAAATATACTACAATCCTGTGCAAAAGTTATTCAGGTACAGTCCCCGGAACAAGGAACAAAATTGATAGGAATCTCCTGATAAATTATTTTCTCATTATCTGTGTAAGGTTTTTGCGCAATTTCTCCCACTCAACAGCCCGTGTGCATTTTTTGAACTATATCGTTCGAAAGATAATTAATTTAGTACAATCCTGTGCAAAGGTAATTAAGGTACAGTTTCCGAAACAAGGATCAAAATTGATACAAAAATCCCAAAAAATGTTTTTTCATTATCAATGTAAGGTAATTAAGCAATTTCTCCCACTAATAAACCTCAGTGCAATTAATTTATGAGCTATATCATTCGAAAGGCAATTAAATTTACTATAATCCTGTGCAAAGGTATATTTGGAACAGTTTCCGGAACAAGGAACAAAACTCATTATAGGAAGGGGTAAACTCTCATTATAAAATACTAGTTATTCCCTGATAAGAAAATTCGGCTATAGTAATGCGGCAGTGCTGCTTACGGGTTTTTTTAT
>JAGFPH010000262.1:292066-304118 GCA_018207615.1 Philaenus spumarius | reverse complement strand
TTTATATATATATATATATATATATATCTGTTTTATTCCCGGATCGATAAGTGGTAGTAAATATGCTTCAAAATTGCTGGTTCTTTGGTGAAAGGGTCCTAGTAGGATTCTTCAGATATACTTTTTTTTGTTTTTCGATCGGATTAAAAATGGCGGAGTTATACCGTTTAATCGTTTTTGGGTAGGGAATTAAGGGTATATAAGTATATGGATTTTTCCAACCTTGATAAAATGGTAGTAAATATGCTTCAAAATAGATGAAATTTTAGTGGAAGGGTCCTTGTAGGATGTCCCAGACACTGATATTTTCAATTTTCGATTTTACACAAAATGGCGGCTTGTTTGATTCAAACCAAAATGGCAAAGTTAGAGCGAGGAAATTGTATTATTACTCTCACCCATAAGCCCTTGTGCAGATTTTGAGCTATATCGTTCGAAAGGTAATTAAATTTACCACAATCCTGTGTAAAAGTAATTCAGGTACAGTTCCCGGAACAAGAAATAAAATTGATAGGAAACTCCCGATAAATGATTTTTTCATTATCCATGTCAGGTTTTTGCGCAAATTCTCCCACTCATAAGCCCGTGTGCAATTTTTGAGCTATATCGTTCAAAAGGTAATTAAATGTACTACAATCCTGTGTAAAAGTAATTCAGGTACAGTCCCCGGAACAAGAAACAAAATTGATAGGAAACTCCCGATAAATGATTTTTTCATTATCCATGTCATGTTTTTGCGCAATTTCTCCCACTCATAAGCCCGTGTGCAATAATTGAGCTATATCGTTCGAAAGGTAATTAAATTTCCTACAATTCTCTGCAAAGGTATTTCAGGTACAGTCCCCGAAACAAGGAACAAAATTAATAGAAAGCTCCCGATAAATGATTTTTTCATTATAAATGTCAGGTTTTTCCGTGATTTCTCCCACTCATAAGCCCGTGTGCAATTTTTGAGCTATATCGTTCTAAAAGGTAAATAAATGTACTACCATCCTGTGCAAAAGTAATTTAGGTACAAACCCCGGAACAAGGAACAAAATTGATAGGAATCTCCCGATAAATGGTTTTTTCATTTTAAATGTCAGTTTTTTGCGCGATTTCTCCCACTCATAAGCCCATGTGCAATTTTTGAGCTGTATCGTTCGAAAGGTAATTAAATGTACTACAATCCTGTGTAAAATTAATTCAGGTACAGTCCCCGGAACAAGAAACAAAATTGATAGGAAACTCCCGATAAATGATTTTTTCATTATCCATGTTAGGTTTTTGCGCAATTTCTCCCACTCATAAGCCCGTGAGCAATTTTTGAGCTATATCGTTCGAAAGGTAATTAAATGTCCTACAATTCTCTGCAAAGGTATTTCAGGTACAAACCCCGGAACAAGGAACAAAATTTATAGAAAGCTCCAGATAAATGATTTTTTCATTATAAATGTCAGGTTTTTGCGCGATTTCTCCCGCTCATAAGCCCGTGTACAATTTTTGAGCTATATCGTTCGAAAGGTAATTAAATTTACTACAACCCTGTGCAAAAGTAATCCAGGTACAGTCCCCGGAACAAGGAACCAAATTGACAGAAAACTCCGGATAAATGATTTTTTTACAATATCCATGTCAGGTATTTGCGCAATTTCTCCCACTCATAAGCCCGTGTACAATTTTTGAGCTTTATCGTTCGAAAGGCAATTAAATTTCCTACAATTATATGCAAAAGTAATTCAGGTACAGTCCCCGGAACATGGAACAAAATTGATAAGAAACTCCCGATAAATGATTTTTTCATTATCCACGTCAGGTTTTTGCGCAATTTCTCCCACTCATAAGCCCGTGTACAATTTTTGAGCTATATCGTTCGAAAGAAAATTAAATTTCCTACAATCCTGTGTAAAAGTAATTCAGGTACAGTCCCCGGAACAAGAAACAAAATTGATAGAAAACTCCCGATAAATAATTTTTGCATTATCCATGTCAGGGTTTTGCGCGATTTCTCCCACTCATAAGCCCGTGTGCAATTTTTGAGCTATATCGTTCGAAAGGTAATTAAAATTCCTACAATTCTATGCAAAGGTGTTTCAGGTACAGTCTCCGGAACAAGGAAAAAAATTGATAGAAAGCTCCCGATAAATGATTTTTTCATTATAAATGTCAGGTTTTTGCGCGATTTCTCCCACTCATAAGCTCGTGTGCAATTTATGAGCTATATCGTTCGAAAGGTAATTAAATGTACTACAATCCTGTGCAAAAGTAATTCAGGTACAGTCCACGGAACATGGAACAAAATTTATAGGAAACTCCCGATAAATGTTTTTTTCATTATTCATATCAGGTATTTTCGCAATTTATCCCACTCATAAGCCCGTGTGCAATTTTTTAGCTGTATCGTTCGAAAGGTAATTAAAT
The DNA here is from genome assembly GCA_018207615.1 of Philaenus spumarius. Lineage (NCBI taxonomy): Eukaryota > Metazoa > Arthropoda > Insecta > Hemiptera > Aphrophoridae > Philaenus > Philaenus spumarius. The sequence continues at coordinate 301,718 of JAGFPH010000262.1, read as the reverse complement.
ATACTACAATTCTGTGCAAAAGTTATTCAGGTACAGTCCCCGGAACAAGGAACAAAATTGATAGGAATCTCCTGATAAATTATTTTCTCATTATCTGTGTAAGGTTTTTGCGCAATTTCTCCCACTCAACAGCCCGTGTGCATTTTTTGAACTATATCGTTCGAAAGATAATTAATTTAGTACAATCCTGTGCAAAGGTAATTAAGGTACAGTTTAAGAAACAAGGATCAAAATTGATACAAAAATCCCAAAAAATGTTTTTTCATTATCAATGTAAGGTAATTAAGCAATTTCTCCCACTAATAAACCTCAGTGCAATTAATTTATGAGCTATATCATTCGAAAGGCAATTAAATTTACTATAATCCTGTGCAAAGGTATATTTGGAACAGTTTCCGGAACAAGGAACAAAACTCATTATAGGAAGGGGTAAACTCTCATTATAAAATACTAGTTATTCCCTGATAAGAAAATTCGGCTATAGTAATGCGGCAGTGCTGCTTACGGGTTTTTTTTATAAATAGTTTCCTTCTCGTAAGTCAAGTTCAAGTCGTATTACGTAGAAATTAAACCAACATATTTCCCGTACTCGTTTCGGTGTAATTCAGTTCTAAGTAATTTAACACAGGTTAATATCATTGTTGTAAATTTACTTATCATACAATGCACTTATTGTGTTAAATAAGTAATAATGTGTTATACGATTTATACTAATGATCCATTATAAGACACTTGGTATAGAACTCCGTTAAAGAAAAAACAAACGCAACAATTTTAGTTAATTCTGCAAAATTTATTGAGCTTGCCAGCCATGGTTTCGCCAGCGATGGCATTTACAAGACAGCTTATCACAGACTAAGCTTGGCTTGGCGACTAACATCGCGCGAGCGACACGACCGACGTAATGCCAGCGACAGCGAAAATAACAAACACAGGGGTAAGTATGAGCGTGTCCCAGCTGGGCGAAACCGGCGACGCCCCGTCAGTTCACCCTCAGATCTCGTGCTGTGAACATGGCTCTCTTGTGATATCGAACGAGTCAGAGGTGCGAGTCAGGGTAATATCTGAGGTGCAAAAGCACCCTATTTTGTTAAATTTAAATTGGCTGACGAACGATCGACTGTGGACTTCAGTAGCGGACGGAGTGAATTTACCAATTACCACTTACCTCAAAGTGAGAATGAGTATTTCTTCAACTGAAATCGAACGCATGAAAAATCACTTAATAACACTACTACACTGTGGTCAAACGTATCAATTGATATCCTATTATAGTGTTAGTCGTTTCATGATACTCTCCAGTTTTCCATATAAGTGGTGAGACTCGCCAAACTTGTATCTCTCTTCAAAGATTTTTGAAGCTATTCAAAATCAAAGCTATTTGATTAGAGCTCTAGTATAAAAATGTACATTTTCTTTTCAATTACGCCTAAGTCAGCGTCGATCTATCCACTAACAACAACTTGCATTTTTTACCTACAGACAAAATGTTTACTAACCCACCGTTCAATGTAGAGTGAAAGAATGCACCTGTCGCGTGATCACTGTGTCACCGTTTCCGTTGCCGACAGGAGCGATACCGGTCGCGTCACTCGCGAGATTTTAGTCGCCCAGCTAGGACGAGGACTAAGGCCCGGTACACACGGGCGTCATTCCGCCAAAGCCGCGTTGCATCAAGTTGGCAGTACACACCTAGCGTAGTTTCGGTGTTTAACTAGGTGTTCGATTCTTTTGGTTGATTTCTGGTTCAAAATTGTATGGTATAATAATTATTGTTTTATTTGCCTCTTTTTATTTGAATATGCCATAGACTCAATTTTGTGACCAAACAACGTAGTTGTAAGTAAGCGGCCACAACGGAATCTGACCAAAAAAATACTTGTCTTACCGATTGTGTTTCTCTTCTTTTCTTCTTTTTCAATGAAGTTTTCTTCGATACTCTCGCAAACATTCACCCAGGCAGTTATTTTCTGGATTTTATAATGATAATCCTCGCGAGACAGAGATTGTAGGACGTTTCTTAACTTCTTCGATAAACTTTTCAACGTCCAAGGAATTGATGATCTTTTCTACAAAGCCTTTGCAATGAAGCTACAGCAACGCCGACGCGCGTGTCCACTGTCTGATGCCAAGCAACACTGCCTCGCTGCTCCGAAGTGGCGCTGCGGCTGCGTTGAGGCAAGAACCACAATTTTGAGCCAACGCAACGCCATTGTGTTAACTGTCCTATTTGAGCACGCACTGCCTAAACGCGGCTACAAAACGCTCGTGTGAACCCGACCTAAAGAAAATGTAGAAAAGGCGTATACGTATTACACAAGAGAACTCAATAGTTTTTTTTTTAGAATAAATTCAACATTGTGTGTTTGTGTTTTCATTAATAATGACTGTTTTAGATAATTATATAAAATGTAATAATTTAAATTTATATGTATGCCATTCACTTTATTTATTTAAAACTCTTTTAAACTATATTAAATATAATTATCTTTAGAAATATAAAATATATCTAGATGGAGTTATTTCAAAAAGCAATTTAAATGTAAACGGAAAAACAGTGTTAGAGGAATAAGGTAGAATATTGTACTCCAAGTAAATATAATAAACAAATATAATGGTTTTTATGATTTTTCTTTCAAGTCAAATAGAAATTAAAACAATCTTTTGTATAATTCTGGTATTTTACATTAAATAACCTACTTGATTAAAAATTACTGTTTATTTAAATTATAAAATAAGTCCAACTAACTATTCATTAATAAAAATGTAATTATATTATATAAATTACATGAATAACAAAATATGAAATGCATTTAAAATTTAACCTCATCTTCGTATTTTACAGTTTATTTGGAAATCGATTATATAGTTATATGGATTCCCGTAAGTAAGCTGACAGACAATTATTCTTTATATCAAATTAAAAAAATCTGAATAATATTTAATTCGGAAATGCATTGTTTTCCAGATTTACAACTTTTTTTCTAAATAATTTACATTTTTAGATAGGTTTAACAGAGGGAGTTGAAACTTAGCATTGTACCTAATTAATTAGATAAGGAATAAATTTTAGAATACAAACCAATCCAAACCAAAATCCAAGGAATTAAACATTTTATTGTTTGTGTTTGTTAGATAATATAACTCACCGATACATACCTAACTACCTTGAATCTATAAACATAAGTATACAAAATAAAGGTTAATTGACTGAGTGATCTATCCTACAGTATGCTGTTAGTCCGAATGTAGGGTGTTTGTTTTATTAAAACATCCTTCCAGTTTACATCAGCCCCTCCCCTAACACAAACTAACAAACAAATCCGTGAAACAAAGCAGGCCTTCTTTAACCTTTAGTGATGACATTTTCCTTTACAGCTATGTTGTATTGAAATACCCGAGTGAAACATAACAGACGTTTTCTTTAGGCGTCGCGACGTAGTTAGTCTTGCTTGCATACCTCCGCTGACAACCTAATAATGTCAGTGTCAATGATAATATACAGTTAACAACCTATGGAGAAAAATTACCGGACTTTGTTTATCTCGAAATAATACAAGAATGTTTCCATCATTGTTTTTTTTTTAGGATTTTTACGAGTTGTTTATTCTATGTCATTTTTAACATAATAAATATTCTCCGTTTGAAGTTACCTTAATTAATGATGGATGTTCAATTTTATTATTAGTTATTCGAACATTTGCCATCATTTGTGTGTTAAAAATAAATGCACAACGTTTCGGCAATATAAACCTAGAGATCTAGGCCAAGTTAAAGAAATCTGACTCCGGCCAAGAAAGTTGTTTGTCTGACTCTGGTCTGTAAACACGTGGTTTGCCTTCAGGTGTTTGTTTGTGCTAGTCTGTGTTTGTATTATTGTTTTTCTGATTTCTCAGTTTCAGCTCTGAGATGTACTATGTAGATGGTTAATGTTAGTGGTATATTTTAGCTTTACTTGTTTTATTTACATAGGCCTAGATCTCTAGGTTTATGTTCCCTTAGTTGTTAGTCACATGATAACGGGACTTGATTTATATTCCCGAAACGATGTGGTATTGATTTTTAGCATACAAATGATGGTGAATGGCCAAATAACTATTAGTAACATTATAAATATCAGTGTTATAAATTCGAAAATATCACTTCAATTTCATAAAGAGGTAAAGTATATGTGTTCTTTTGTTTAACCCTAGATCAGTAAAATTTACGATGAAGGTTGTACAAACTAACATATCTTTGTTTATGAGATAACTAAAGATGTGCCCTTTCCTATAATAGCTTCTGTTTGGTCCTGACCGTGAAAGTTACTAGTCTTATTCGATTTTATTATCGATTTATTAGATCTGGGTATAGTAACAGCATTTTTACAAAAAGAAGTTGAACAGTGGTTCAACAAGAATAATTTTTTTAATGTTTTTATAAATAGCCTACCATTCTATTGACAATTGCATTCATAGTTTTATATATATTGATATGGATTTTATTTATCTTCACTTGTAATGATTTTTTTACAAAACTACCAATCACATTTATACGAAAAAATTGATATGTATTCATGTTTTTATGTTACATCAGTTGTTAAATCTGTTCTAGTTATTGAAAAAATATATAAATATGTTAACTACACTAAAATTTTTAACTAAACATATTCTAGACAGGTTTTCAGAAGGAGGTTTATAGGAGGAACACAAAGTAGTAGACGGAAATTAAAAAATATACACAAGAATACTTTGTTTTAGTTAAATTACGTCAATTTTGACAATATTGTTTAATGATTGGGAAGAGTGGGGTACGTAAAATAAATTTCAGATTTTTTATGACATTCCCTTTGTCATTAATTATTTTCAGCAATATCTATTCGTTCTAAATGTTCTATATTATTTACACATTGTTTATATGGTAATCTAAGTGTTACATCATTTTATATATCTGAAATATAATCATGAATATTTTAAAGAAATTATTGTAAGTTTGGATTATTTAAAAATCGCATTTTTTATTGATCAACTTAATTAAAACCGCTTCCACTGCGTAATTATTTGTTTCACAAAGTTCCTACTTAACACACAGATTTGAATAATTATTCTTTTACAATGTCAAAGCAATACATTTATTTTAAACATGTTAAATTTTTGCCCCACACTTATGATAATATAATTTTTAGAAAACAAAAATAAATGTTTACAATAAAAATAATTTACTACCGTCATTTATACGCAATTAAATAATGATATTGAAATTTTAACGAAATTTAAAGATAACGACCAAATATTTATGAAGTTGAAAAAGAATATACTAAAAATAGAGCATATTATAGTCAATCATGAGTTCCTATAAACGAGCTCCAAATTATAATTTTGATGAAACAGTTTACTGTAATATATTGCAATAGATTTATTTATGTTACGCTCCACAGGAGTAAAACTATAAACAGAAAGCTGCATGGTTCCTCCAAAATCTGTGTAAAAACGCCTTCTTCATTATTAAACATGAAATAATTATCTCGCGACACTTGCATATACAAACTCGAAGTAATTGCCATATTGTACCAAGTTGCAACCCTGTATTCAACTTGGCATCACTGTAATACGAGGGAAGGGAGTAACAATAGGTAAGGTTACGTCTAGGAGGGTTGTACTTTATGTATGGAAAATGAAATGTACACGCGACGAGACAGGAACTTCGTGCAACCAATCCTTTCCTTTATAGCCAGACGATTTGCCGTTCTGACGCAATACGCTAAGTACTGCAACGGAAAAGTAGTTGATGGCACAATTAGGAATTAGTATGCCTAAATGTTAGATAGATGTTCTTTTTCTTTCAATGGTGATAGGATAACCTCAAATGTGTTCAATGTTACTTATTCCGATGATAATTGTCCGAGTAACTTAGATAGATAGATAGATATTTTTATTTCCCATGTGTAACATACACACATAACTATATAACATTGTATTTTACATAAAAAAAAACAAAACAACAAACCAATTACAATTCTTCTACATAACATGGAAAATTAGGTAATCATTATAGTTATTTCTGTTTTTGTCATTCAATAGTTTTATAATTATCTGAATGAAGATGTAGAAGTACAAAATATGGTAAATTTACAGTCTTGTTCAAAAACATTATAAATTATGTAAATTGAAGATTTTAAACAACGGCTGCTCCTAATGCATTTAAAGATTTCTTACAATCATTAGTTCTTTATTTGCAACACACATTTTAAATCTGAAATAATTTACTAGCCTTAAAATGTGTAACAAAATCACATCCCTATATTATTATTTCTCGAATGTGTTTTTTTATCGATAATCGATATCTCCCTTAATTCTTCATCAAAATTCATTATTCAAGCATCATTTTAAAGCTTATGTTTCCCCGCTATTGACGAAACATAGACAGACAGCTTAGAATTCATGTTTATCTTTACAAAAATGTATTAAAAAATTTGTTATATTGTATACTTCATATGGTTCCTAATGAAAGGCGCATTCTATTCACAATATGTTTAAGCTGTTAATTAGCTAGTTCATATGGCTCCTAATGAAAGTCACCATCTGGAATATCTGCCTAAATTCTTCATCAAAATTAATTATTATGAATGCATGATTTTAAAGTTTATTTTCCCAGTTATTGACGAATACTATACAAACAACTTAAAATGCATGTTTTGGTTACAAAATTTGATTTAAAAAAAACTTGTATATTATACTTCATATGGTTCCTAATGAAAGGCGCCATATATTAACAATCTGTTTAACTAACATGACAGCTGTTTACATTCTATGTGCAAGTATAATCACAGATCTCATTCAAATTAAACCAACGTAAATAAATGAACGTAATTTACTTAATTAAATCAATGTATTAAATCGGGTAAGTAGGCCTACTCCTAACTTGCGAAAATATTCGCACGGGCCAGCTAGTAGATATTATATGTAAAAATGTAAAACTATAAATCTACTAATATTATAGTATGGCATTTTACAAAACTACACACACATTTTACAGACACAATTTCAACAATATTGTTCCTGTGTAAATTACTAGTTTGATAAATTTTACTAAAGGGTACATCGTAGCCACAAGACGGCTTTTTAGTACGCAACGTTTCAAACAGAACCGGACATTGACGCTAGCTTTTTCTGTGTGTTACTCCTTCTGTAGTAATTATAGTTTATGGTAACCAAATGAGGACTTCAAGGAAAAGGTTAAAATATAATATAAATACAATAATGTTGACATAAGGTTCCACTGGCTTAGCTCGTGTAAGTCATTCGAACCTTCCCCATCGTATTTTCATTGGTAGAATATTAAAATTTTGTAATCGTAAATGACCATTTAAAAAAAATCTGATAAACTAATTACGCACTATGATTTTAACAAACAAGCAGTTTAAACCAGATATTAGCATTGTTATTATAGAATGAAAACTGCTATCAAATTCAGGCCATGTGGATAGAAAGATACACCACTCGATAACATACTAAATAAGCTAACAACGCTATACTAAATAATTGTAAAATTCTCTACTTTTTAACTTAAATAACCTATTGATGTTTAACTGAAATCCAGAAATATTTATCCTTACTTAAAGAAAGAAAAAAATAAATAGTGGAATAGGACAAAATTAAAAGTATGGAGGAAAGAAATACCACGTTTAAAAATTGTTACATTTTATATTTTCAATCTGCAGGAAATTTTTAAATGGCAACGCAAATAATATATAAAATTAGTGGTTGAAAAAAATATTTAAAGGCTTTTTTGGAACGAAGTTCCTTAACACGGTTTGCGGTAGGAGTTAACAAATAGAAAACGTAATGCGTAACGAAAAAAGTGTTATTAGTTGGTTGCTATGGCAATGACAAATATAAAATCCGAGTAACGAAAAAAGCGTTACCAAATTATTTGCTATGGCAATAATGTAAATACATTCAAGAAACATGTATTTTGGTTCGTCAATTTAAATTAAGAGACGATTGGTTCCGTCCGGCGTAGTTCAGATATAAGCACTGAAATTTTAGGTTAGGCCTAGAAAGTTATTTTAAGTGTAGGTCTAACCTAAAATTATTGTACGTATGTTGCCGTTAATACAGGTAAAATAATTAAACATACACACAATTATTTAAGGTTAGGCCTAGACTGATGAACCAACATTTTATGTTTATTGAATACAATATATTTACAATGAGTGGATAGTAATTTTAATTGTGTTTACCATTTTAGCTTTGATGTTATAATTAATTCTTCACCTTTATTATAATAAAATTAAACGTATGGAAACAGTAAATATTTGTATAAAAACAATCTAATAATAAACGGCACTTGAAAGATTAAAATTATGTGTGTATGTTGCCGTTAAGGCTGGTAAAAGAATTAAAGAAAAGGCGTGATAAACTTCGTTCCTGACCGGGGTCCCACGACCGTACTCGTTAACTTTTTTATTCCTAACAAATCAACACTAACGTCAGTTATTGGTTTAGTAGCTGTGTTTGAAAAATTATATATTAGCATCGTGTAACGTGTAAAACATTATAATACATCATACTATAAATTAGCGACTAGAACGGTTTTACAAAACATACTTTTCTTTCTTCTATCTTTCAATAGTAATTTATCGGTTCATTTGAATGCATTATTTTCCCTTAATCGATTCCTAAGAACATGTAGGCCTACTTGTAACCATCCTAAAATTTAAGTACATCAAAGAGTTTCTTTCGCACACATTATGAACCGCTTAGAAAGTTCAGAATGTGGAGGCCTAAAGTTCGCATCAACTAATCCACATTCTATAGCATCCTTGAGCTCAAAGGGATGGAAACTTAGCTAACGCTTTGAGGAACAGACTTTCCGCTTTGGGGAATCTTCAAGATATTTTGACAGGTAAGTTATACAGTCCCCTTGTGAGTAATCTGCGGATGAGAGCATGCAATGTGCTGTTACATCAGATTGTATGAGTTATGACCGCTTGTTTGAGGAATATACAATGTTTGGGAAATAGTAGTTTAAACCCAGTCGTTTTATATAGCAACAATAATTCCTTATCTAGAAAACGAAATCCTTATTTTATTTAGAAACTGTTAATGGAAAAGTAAGTTTCTTTTTGAAAATAAGCATTGTTGTGTCTTTACACGATATTTGTAAATAACAAATCGAGTTAGATTTCTTCAAAATTGTATTAGGTAGACAATAAATGGGTTCTTCGAGACAATAACACTTACAATAAATGTTATTTTTAATTTTTTTTAAATAAATATGATGGAGAATAAATGATAAGAATCATACATGAAGTGCAATGTACTGGTTATGCATTAATTAAAAATATCATATAATTAAAAAAATCTAAACTAGGTTATAACAATTCTACTCTTGAATGCAACGTTGATTCATTACATGACGATTTAACTTACTCTCAAGCAATAGTGAACTACTTCCATACACATCCTTTGTGCTCTCAGTCTGTGACTGGTCTCCTTTTAGTCACTGGTGTGATTGCTTTCTCAGACCTAGCTCTGGATAGTGAGCCACTTCCATAGACATCCTTTGTCCTCTCAGTCTGTGACCGGTATACGTTTAGTCCTTTGTGTGATTGACTTCTCAGTCCTAGCTCTGGATAGTAAGCCACTAAGAAAAACATCCTTTGTCCTCT
>JAGFPH010000262.1:262024-285256 GCA_018207615.1 Philaenus spumarius | reverse complement strand
TCCGTTACGCATTTTCTGAAACGCTCTATTGTGAAACGCTCTATTCCATCACGCATTTTCTGAAACGCTCTATTGTCGTTTTAATAAAATAAACGGAAGAAGTACTTCTGCTTTGAAATGAGACAAACCATATAGTTTGTTAAGGTAAAAAATTATTATTTACATTGCAGAGGGTTTGCTCAAAACATGTGGTATTACATTTAGTTTAGTCGAGTATATATTTGGATGTAATTATATACATACACAGAGTGTTCATAAAGACCATTTAACCTCCTCATTATTTTTTTTACTGAAAATAAGTTAACAAAACTTTGTATACATCTTGTGTTTCATAATAGGAATTTTCGTTTTACATATCTGACTCTCTAAGATTTTACCAGAACTTTGATTGTCCATTACTTTGAAATGAAGCAAGATACTAAGCTCTAGTTTGCGCAATTCTGTTTCCTTTTTATAAGCTTTTCAATGGTGTATTACATGACCTACCTTTATATTTGAAATTGTTAGCCCCCTAAGCCTCCCCAAAATCATGACAGTTCAGATATGTCAAAACATTGTCCTGTTATGCAACACAAGATAATATATACAAAGTTTTGTTAACTTATTTTCAATAACAAAAATAATAAAGTAGGTTAAAGGGGCTTTATGAAACTCTGTATACGTTTTGAGAGAAGAATATTCCAAATTATGCATTTCAATCAATGTATAAAACAAAAGAAAATTCTATTCAATACCAAAATGATTTCCAAAAAGACATTTTTGGAAGCTAGTTGTAGTACTAAGAAAACAAGTTTTTAGAATTCAAAAGAAAGAATGGAAGCGTTGTAAAAATATTGATAATCGAATAAAAATAAAAAAACTAGTGACAAGTACTGTTTACATTTGTTGACATATAAAAATATTTATACGATTACGAATAACACTAATTATTTACAAAACCCAATTTTTCTGTCAGCTGTATGGAGGGTTGAAAGTAAAAGAGAACATGTGATTCCCGAGGAAATAATATTACTGCCTTTTCATCTAAATTTAGTCCAGTTTATGTTTGATAAGTATTAGTCACTAGAAGAAGCAGCTTAGAATAAAAGGAAAAAATAAATGTGCTTTTATTGATTAAGATTTTTTAAATTTCTATAGGCCTACTTTAAAATGTGCATTTGTAAATAATGATGCCTCTTGTAAACGGAGCTTTTTATAATATTGTTACTATGCAAAATATTGAGTTTAAAAACATAAACATTGTTCGCTCTAAATCATCGATGGAGTGGAATATTTTGATTTGTTTATATAAATTTAACAATGTTTTTTTCTATTATAGAAAACATTTTATTTGCAGTTCCAGTAAACTATGCACTTCAACGTCCCACTTTGCATCGCACGGCAACTTTGCTCCTTTAACTATGTCGGCAAGTTTCACAAAACTGAAGCGCAGCCTTTTCTTGAATTAGCGGACATATATGCAATGATTGCATCAGTACTATCTTGTTCTCATCTGTGCAGCCAGCGAGACCTTTAATAACAGGTACTGGGTGAATTAGTATGTGTAACGTAGTCATTTATTAATTTAACTTTTTTAGTTTTGTATTTCATAATTCATTTAACTAAATGTTGTTATGTGACAGTAACGATGAAGGCGATTAGACACCATGTAAAGCAAAAACATTACAAATATTATCACAAAAGTGCAAGCCTTTGTTCTTTGTCCTTCATCATTGGCTACACCTAAAAGTTAAATGTTTCTAATCTATACCCCCTCCGTAGTTTAATAATATTAAAACCCTCTGAGGATGATGACTTTGTCATTGAAATGTGCACACTGGTAGTACATTAAAAATAACTTTTCATTAAATTGTTCTCTTATTGCTTTTTGTTCCTTCTATTTGTGGTTCTGGGTTTCATTCCATCATTGTGAATTTGTCGTTACAGTTCTCTCCAACCTTAGTAATTTTGTCTATGATATCTACAAACAGCTTCAAATGAAATAAAGCTATCACGAATTTACCAAGCAAACAAACTTAATGGTATCCAAACAACCAAAACCATTTTGCCTTAACTTACAAGTTCGGTATATTGTATTGTTTTTCAAATTAAAACTTAAAGTCCCGTAAAAGTTACTTACGTTTAATTTAAAGAAACTTAGTTCACGGTAAACAATAACATGTTTATAAGACGTGTTTATGCAATAATATTTTTGACGTGCAATTTTGTCTATAATTAAGATAATAGTTACAAGTTATTTTATTATATATGCAATTTTAAAGATATTGCTAAAAAATTTCTTTATAAACCACTTGCCACATTATATTGTGAAGTAGCCGACTCCAGAGTTAGAGGTATTCATATTTATAAACTTTACAGAAAAACTATGACAGAATATAATTTATTGTTAAAATATATATTTTTTTTTTTCTAATGGTGCGTGTATCAGTATGTGTGTATACGCGGAAGAAGTAATACATATTTTCAAAACGTTGACGACAAAATCGCTACCCCGGCGCGCTACGACTATTTAACAGTCAAAATCGGGTTTCCCATACCCAAAAACTTATAAAACGTTACCCACACACTATATTTTCAAAATTGTTACCCCAAAATCGGGACCTCAAAATATCAAAAAAAAATATCAAAATCGGTTTTCCCACTAACAAAAATAAATAAAACGATACCCCACAGTCTATTTTCAGAATGTTTACCCTAATATGGTTGTCCAAAAGCGCTACGACCATTTCTATATCAAAATCGAGAATCCCGTACCCAGATACTTTCCGTACTATACGTTTCACTTCAATATGTGTAACCACAGTTTTCTATATATCCTAGTAAAGTGACACTCAGCTTAGGACCCCTTCCTCCTTTTAATGTTTAATCAAAACACCAGTATTTACTGCTGCTATTTGTTGGAGGGAAACAAAGTAAACTGCAATGAACCGAGGTGTGTGCTGCATGTTTAGATTTAGTTTTTTACATGCTACGTAAAACAGTTCTTTCACAACACTTAAAATGCATTCGATACGGCTAAAGGTGCGAAACCTTTACCTCGCGGTTCAAACTCACACTTCTCTGGATTTTATAACGGGTGTCCCATAAAGAACTCAAGATTTGAATTGCGCGCCATTGTTGGTATGTGAAGTTGGCAGCACTTCCTGTTTTGTCATCTGTTCTAGGTGTGATTACCCTCAGGACGCCCTCGTGATGGCCGGTCTATCTAGAACATTGTCGTCGTGAGAGAAAGAGTCACTGTCAGTCCATGGAGATCAATTCGCCGCCGCTCTCATCATTTGAGCATCCCGAGAAGAACCATGCACGGAATTCTCAATATCGATTTGCATATGCACGGCTACAAGATTCTACTGACACAACAACTTAAGACAGTGGACCATTTGAAGCTTCGAGAATTTGTCGTTTAGATTTTACGAAGGCAAAACGTGGATACCGATTTTCCTGAGAAAATCATTTTCAGCGATGAGTCGCACTTTCAACTCGATGGTTACGTTAACAACAAAAATTGTCAAATTGTTGGCACTGAAAACCCTCTAGTCATTGTTCAGAAATGGTTACATCCGCAACGATTCACTTCCTGGCGTGCCTGGTGCAGTTGGACTGGTGGAGTGATTAGGCGTACTTGTTCGAAGACGATGCCGGAAATACATTAACAGTGAATGGCGAACGTTATCGCAACATGGCAACAGATTTTTTATGGCCTCAATTGAACAATATGAATCTGGCAGACATTTGGTTCCAGCAGAATGGCGCTATCTATCATTCTGAAAAAACAAAAAACAACTGATTTGCTGCGAGAAACATTTCCTGGCCATCTCATCAAATGGCGACCAGAATTGCCCACCGAGATCCTGTGATTTGACACCATCTGACTTCTTTCTATGGGGATTTCTAAAATCTCGTGTTTATGTCAAACAACAAAAAACTATTCCTGAACTCAAGGCAGCAATTCGAAGCGTCATTGGTGAAATTGAACCACAATTGTGCGGTAAGGTTATAGAACATTTTGTTGAAAGAGTGAATGTGTGCCACCATAGTAGTGGAGGACATTTGTCTGATATATTGTTCCAAAATTAACTGCCGTAAGTGCACTTTCTATTGCAATAAAAATGTTTTGATATTTGAAATAAATGATGATTTAATTAACAATTCAATTCTTGCGTTCTTTATGGGATACCCGACACTTTGCTCGGAGGAGTGGTTAAAACTTCTACAAAAGTTGACATTACTTTTAGGTTATCATCTGAGCACGTATATTTCAAGGTTGTTATAAAACAAATGGTAGTATAACACGACAACTACTTGAATCAAGTAAATTTTAAAACGAGGCACACGAAACATTCAGTTAAGTGTTAATGCAGAGTTAAGATGTATACAAATATACCAAAAACTCGCATGAGGTTTATATCTGTGTTCGAGCTTCTCTGTACAGACTGACAACACTCCAACAAGCCAGCAGCTTTAAGGTTAGTTTAACAATACAAATTTGTTTTTTTTTTAAGCGAATGGTAATGGGGCAGTTTGTATGGTGGAGTGGATGTGGACTTATCGATCTAACAAGTCCCATGTTGACCAGCCATTAGTCGCTGTGGTTGTTCTCTTAATGGAGCTTGCCACCCGCGCCGCACCTTGTGTTGCCCCACACTCCTAAGTGTTTACACCTCATTAGCCTATACTTGATACCTTTGTATGGAGATTTCTGGCAGACCGTTTGCAGCAATCGTTTCTGTGATCACTGCTTCCTTTCTGTCGTCTGTAGTTATAGTTTAACAATCGGAAAGAACGAATGTTTATGGAAACTAGTTTTATTATAAAATATTGAACTGCAATATCAGACAGCGGGGTATTACATATGATTTAAATAATAATAATTTCAAAGTAATTACAAACAGGTAAATAATTAAAATTTTATAGATTTATGTTTAATTTGAGTTTGCCTGAGACTTTTTCAAGTGGCATATCTGAAGATAACAAAAATTTACTAGACCTGATAAAAAAAAATTACTAAGCAGTTAGTTGTATCTACTAGTAAGTAACTTTTTTATTCGTTTAAAAACGAATGTTTGCTAAAATTGTAAATTCACATGCAGTTAACGACAGTTAACAACAGACAGATACAAACCATTGTTGACTTTCCCTAAGACAAATTTATGCTCAGGAAATATAAATCTGAGTAAGCAAATCAACGAGGCAAAACATTTCGTAAGTTTTCAGCGTGTAATTATAAAATTCATGGTATAGAACTAACCACGATTAAGTTGTTCTACTTATTCACTCTTCACAAAGTTTTATCAATTATTAAAAGTGATTAAAAATTATTATTGTCATTAAACCCTTTTACAGGTTTACCCTATGCTACCTTGTAACCTCAAAGTGTAGTCTACGTCTCATGATTATTAGGTCTACGTTTTTATTGCATTTGATAGAACTTCGTATATAAATGAATTGAGAAGCAAATTGACCTAGAGGCTAAAGGCACTCTTACAGTATGCTAGAGTTCAAATGTCCGAATTCGAAAATAGTTACTTGTGACGACTCACCTGTGATATACGATGCTCCCCCGTCTTCATTACATTTGTAGGCTTTACACTTACATTCTTTGTGCACGAGTAAAACTATCCGAGTAATCGTGTGGGAAAGATTTGAAAGCCGAAGCCAAAAGAATGAGAAGGCGCTTTCCCATACGAAAGCGTTTCCATTTGATGGCGCGATGGAATGAACGCAAGTGTAAACAGGAATCCTGCACGCAATCCCCGAAGTGTGGAGTGGTCGTCGGACGAACAGTTTTGGGTAACATGTACAATTTTGCGCAGCGTTTGCGTGCGGTTAGAACCAACCAGTTGTGTTATTTGTTCGATAATTTTTTTTGTTCGTTAATTTTTATTATGGAAATTCATAAAAGACGTAACGTCACACTGGTAATTGCTGGAATAATGGCAACTATAAAGGGACTGACTAAAAAAAGAAAAAAAGGGTTTAGGTGAAAGAGTACAGACTTACGCTGTATTGAACTTTTTCAATTCTTTTCAGAAGGAGCCACGAAAACTTAGAATTTTGTCCCCACGAAATATCTATTTTCTTTTGGAAGTCCACAAGTTTTGCAAAAATCTATAGTAGTTTTAAACGCGCTGTCCCGAAAATGTTTGTTCTTATAATCGTCACTTTTACTCTTACAAAAACAGGGAAAAGATTTATAATAAATTAATGAATTCTGTAATTAATTCTTTCGACCAGAGACGACCATCCATTTTAATTGAGAGATAAACGAAATAAAGGTAAAACACCGAATCAGTTCCTAAAGAAGGCGTGTGGGAATGCTCGTACCTACTTTAGAATTCTAGAAAACTCTAGCGCGTATGCAATCCCCACTCCAGCCGCAACCTTTACACATAGACTCTTTCCCACACTCTTTCCCGTTTGTGGCTCTTTCCGACAGGAAAGCGCTCAAATGTAAAGACCGCTAATAACTGGTATGCATTAAAAATGTTAAGCACACAATGAAAATGGAAACATTTCAATGATCCTATTTAATCTAGGGGCATGAATAAAAGTGTATATTTACCTCGATGTACAAATCTGTTCATATTAAAAAATTTCGAAAAATACTAGTTCTAGACCATATAACCTACAATTTTAATTTTCTGTAGATTTAATTAATTCTTTTCAGCGCCAAGTCACGAATACCCCATCAAGAAGCAACTATTTTAATGAGTTTCAATGCTTTAACGAGACTCTAGACAGTCAATGTCACGCTAAATACAAAACAAATGAAATCATGTAGTTAGTTACAATTAGGCACATTATTTTACAGTTACATATTTTTTGTAAGAGGAAGGTCTTAATGGATATTCGTTAAGCATTTACTAACTTATAAATGCGACTTCAGGATTGTTTAAGTACAGGGACTTGATGAAGGAAAAAAAACAATTTGCGAAATTTCATCCAGATTCCAAATTGGCTCTTGGATACCTCTAATAAAATAATGTTCAGCACATTTTTGTATTGCAATAAACAATTACAAATCAATAATTTTGTTGTCAAAAGCAAGTTAAGCATTAAAATATATACATGGCATGCCACAATTAAAATAATAAATAATATTTGTATTAATTTAGTTACCAATATAATACTGTATGTCTTACAATTTAGTATAATTACAATCAAAATACTTGGGCTTGACTAGAGAGAAGATATACCCAATAGAATAAAACTCAAATTCAGGACTTTACTACGTTGACATCTTTAGTGATTCAATAGCTACAATAATCAAACTATAACTCACTCAGCTATATAAGTGAAAACTATAAAAGTGAGGTTTGATTTGATTGGTGTAGCTCTTGTATCACTGAAGATGGCCACATTGTCGCTGAAACGCGTTTGAGTTAGTTAACGTAATAGTCGCGAGGTTCTTCTTTAAGTTTTATTCTATCTAGTATAGTTATAAAATTACAAGTTTCTTTATGGGCCGTCTTTATATGATATTTTCTAAGCCACGTGTGCAATATTAAAATATATATTATTACGTTTCGTGACTGGGAAATATGCCATTTAAATGTTATATTGCGTGTTTAATGGGCATACGCTATAGTTTGTCTACTCGCCTTCTGGTGTATCACTCACGTTTATTATTAAATAAGATGTAGATAAAACGAAACTATGACAATATTTTTTTATGAAAGCAATGGTATGATATTCAATACCCGGTTGGCAATTGAAATAGTAGTGGTTTTAATGTAGGTCAGGCCTATCTAAAAAATAGCATACCATTTTCACCTAACTCAGTACTAAAATATAGGCCTACTTGATCAATTATTAGCGAATTTCCATAGGAAAAATGAGCTACTGCAGTGGCCCTTATGGTAAGACCCAAGGTCGGGAGAAGCAAATGAGCACCGATCATGGTCCCCAGAACACGTTTTGGGATGTTATTAAACATCATATATATAAATATGTATATACGTGTTCGCACTCTAGCGGCCGCATTTTAAGTCCGATTTGGTCCAAATTTGGTACACATGTTGGTTGTCTACGTCGCTCGGACGAGTTCGTTAGCCAAAAAAATCCAACAACCAAAAGTACGTTTATTGACCGGAAGTAACTATTTTTTGAGATTTTTACTACGAGAATGAAAATTTTTTAGAGTTTTTTCTAAAAATATAAATGTAGGATGTTATTCTGCACATTTTATTTTTCTACACGACCTTATAGCTCGATTGGTTCCTCCAAAATTGATAAAAACGTAAAATGCCATAAAAGTACCCGGTTCGAAGCCAAGTGGAGCAAACTCGCGAGGCCACTAGGCGCAAACAAATTATACTCATATATTGCGTACACAAGACAGCTGTTCAACGCCTTCGTGAGTAGACCTATTTCCAAAATTGTTGGTTGAAACCCTTAAAATATAAACTAATTTTGGAAATTTGCTCAACTCACGTCAGCGGTCCAGCTGCGTGGTCGAATTATTTTATAAGGCAAATATATTTTTAAAGATTCGTTCGTTTGTCTGACGTCTGTCATATTTAACTAATTTCCAGGAACATAATTTCAAGCTAATTTCAAGCTTTAATTTAACATTGTGTTTAGCATGATGTTCCACCCGAGATAAAAACATAATATTATTATTACAATAATAAAGTAAAATTTACTATAAATTTGTAGGTTGAATAATTTGATTCAGCCCAGAGGAGATGAAAAATCAACTGTAGCATAAACAAGTAGTTCTTTATACTCTTAAACAATTTGCAGAGTTGAACGTGTAATACATGGAACATGTAAAAATAAATTAAACTTAGAATAAGGCTCATTTAACATGCAGCATATCAAAACTTTGAACAGCCATAACTTTTTTCAGGGTCATCCATTTTTCATTTTCATTATGTCGTTGTGTTTGTCTCATCAAGACCTTTAAAATGATATGCATAACAACCCATGCTTACATTTAAGATGTTTCACCGACTCCTGACGGGCCGTCCCCCAGAGGAGGTGAAAAATCAGCCATATTCTAAAAAAGTAGTTTTTTATACCCATAAACAATTTGCAAAGTTTCAATTGTGTAAGTGGAACCCGGAAAAAGATATTGGGTTGTTCCGGGACTTTTTGCCACCCCTGTATATTAAAGCCCACACAAACTAATAAACTATTTGCCTGACATTACATTGTTCTATTACAGACGATGTCGTAGCTATCTGACAAGCGTTATTTATCCAGTTTTTACTGTCCAAAATCAAGTAGTCTAAAATAAGTGCTAAGTTCTGGACAGGTAAACTTATTTAACTTGATAGAATACTTTATGTCCTGCATACAATATAAATAAACTCTAAGATTGGTCAATCTAAAATCAATATTGAATAAGTTAAAAAATACACATCTTATCCTACCCTTCGTGGAAACTAATTCAAATAGTCCTCAGATTAAATCGTATTTTGTTGGTCCAAACAAGGAGACATCGTGTCTGACCTTTAGTTTTATAATTCTTGTTTGTTTTCGAAGAGAAATCTCATTGGAGACGTCTGAAAACAAGTTGGATTGTGCACATTTTGTCCAAACAAAGACGAAACTTCGCAGAATGTCCACAATTATAAATGGACTTTGGCTTAAGTCAAACTTTAGCAAACTGCTTTTTATTTAAAGATGTAACTTTATAGCTTGCAAATTGTAAACATTTAAAGTTTTTAAATTTAAATCCTTGACTTTAATCAGACCCTAATAAAACAAAGGTCAAATGTTTTGTTATGTCACATGTTTTTGATTATTGTTTTTTTTTTTTAAACAATGATGCGGTATATTTAAACACTAGTGGTCCCTCTTGCTCTTCATTCAAAATCGTAAATGAAATACTTTAACCTAAATTTTAAGTAATATACTATGTACATTTGTACTATATTACACAATCAATAAAAACATGCAAACATTTTTGATTTATTTAATTTGTACAGTCTATTAGGGGATGCATTTTTGGTAAAAATGTTGCGTTTTGTAGACTATTTAGATTACATATTCTAGGCATAAAGTAATTAAATTACTTTTTAACATTGCATCTTCAGCCAACATCAATTAATTGTATTAAATTAAGGTAAAAACAAAAATTAATCTATCTAATCTTAGACATTTATATATATTATTATTTAAGGTTTATTAAAGGTTATTTTTTACTTTGGTAGGTTTTTTCGACTTAAAAAAAGGAATTTGTATAATGTAAGATATAATGTTATTATTTTGTTTAACACTTTTGGTCTGTGATTTTTGAATCTGGAGGACACAATCAGCTGAATTAACATTTATTCGTTGCCATGACTACCAGAAGTAATAGATAGATGTGATAGATACCTCATAAACTCCAGTAAGAAATGTTTATTTTTATATTGTTAAACCTTAGAAAGTAATTATCCGAAAAATAATGATCCTATGCTATTTAGGAAAGACTAAATTATTTACCAGTAACATTTTTGCCCGAATAGGTTCAGTAAATTCTGAGATTATCACAAACATACGTACGAAGTTTACCTGTTTGCAATATTATAGAACTAGTAAACCCCCGTGAAAAATCACATGCAGAATAATTCAAAACACATCAAAAATACATAATTTAAAAAAATAATATTTAAAAACAAAAGACTTTATCTAGGCCTACCTAACTATGCTGATGGGGATTTTTAATTTGGTAAATGTGTACAATTATAAGAATTATAAAACTGTAGGCACGTTTGTTAATATTTGTTACTAGCTGACCCGTACGGCGTTGCCCGTGGTGGTTGGTATTTTCAGTCTTTTTAACGTAATTGTATTCTTTTTAAGTGTTCAGTCAGTGAGTGGTATTTGGCTTTTATATATCTTAAATAATTAGCCCAATAATTGGTGTTTTAGTTCATTGTGGGCCTAATCTAAAATTATATTCAGTTTTTGATCCAAATCAGTTGTTGATCAAAATCAGCTGTTTTAAGCTTTTCATACGAACAGCTGTTTTTTGTGCCCCTGATAAAATCAAAAGAAATCTTTCTTCTTCTTCCTTAAGATTGACCTTCCATAAGATTAACATTGAAACTTTGAGGGCCACTGGGGCGTAGCCCTAATGTCCTAGGACTTCGGTAAATGGCCTAAAACCTTCCGAGGGTTAACCTGTGTTACTATGCAAAATTTCAAAGCAATCGGATGGACGGTTTGGTAACGCATAAAGGACAAACATACAAACAGACAAACGTACAAACAGACGGACATACATTGAATTTTATATATAGAGATTTATATACCTACGTTATTATATGTTTAATGAAAGATAAAAATACTATCTTTTAATTGCTTTTTATTTCATACTGATAGATCAAATGATTTACAAGGTATTAATATTATAGTGAAGAAATTAATAATGGAATATGTTATACGAAGATGTACGAATGTTTCCGAAGTTAAACGAATATATCTCTTCTTTAAATATTTATGAAAAAATATATTGATGACTAGCAGCTAGATCGTGAATAATAAAAGTTTAAGTGTATCCAAATACAATGCCAGCAGATACCAATGCTTCGCACACGGTCCAAAGATCCGCCGCATAGCTTAATGGGAATGGGAAGTAGAATAATTAATTTGTATTGTTTTAGGAGTTGTCACATTTTCACCCCTTAGCAGTACACTAAAAAATACAAATATGGTTTACTTTTTATATATATCTTGAAAGAAAGAAATGTACAAATTTCCAGCTCTATAGTCTTAATGGAAGTATAATAATAAATATCTATTGTTTTAGGGGTTGTTTCAACCCTTAAATAAAAATGGTTTGAAGGCCATGATCTATATGTGTGAAAAATTTCATTCAAATCTATAAAGTAGTTTTTACTTGATTGAATAGCACAAACACAGGCAGAAACCATTAGAATTTTATATAATAGTATTGATAGTGAATGTGCAACGCTTTCATTCTACGTGTATTTACATAATAATCAAAACTCTCACTGACACTATCTATACATTTCTGTATAACAAAGTATGTTTAGTTTTCAAATTTGTTGTTATTTCTTCGATCAGAAAGACGTTAATTTTGGAAAGGCTTGGTTCTATTAAAAGCGAGCCTCAATTATTATCTATTTGAAATGAGCATGAGCATTTATTTTCCAACTCCAACTAGCTGATTACACGTGCTTCGCTACAGGGAATTTGTTTTTTGCATGACTATGATTCGTATTCAATTGTAATATTTTTCTCTCATTTTCTTTATCTATTACTTCACGAAAGTGAATTATAACATGTACTTTTAATTAGTTTGGTATTTATTGTTCACTGGCTGCCCGTAAATCGTCTTCATTCCAGTCGTTTCGAAGTTAAACGAATCTCTTCTTTAAATTTGTATAAATAAATATATTGATAATAAAAGGTTGTACTTATACACAGTTTATAACCTTAAACCAAATCTTATAACGTATTATAACATACATCAGTTTTATAACTATTTTTATTTTTTTTAAATCAACTTCATAAGAAATTATAATGATTGAAGTTGTAAACATAACCCCAACATATAATCTACACTGGGTTTTATTTAATTTTAGAGATGTTGGGTGAAATCAGCCGTTATAGTTTATGTTTCTCACGTGCGTACACTCGCTTTTATAGGAGTTGATTAAAAGCGAAGAAATGAAAAACAACTTAGTTTATTGTAGTTCAAACTATTTCATTTAAATCAAAATTTAAAGAAGACCGATAATCTAAAGCGCAGCATGTGTTAAAAAATAAGAAAAAATACAACGCAATGGAAAATCTTATCATACAGCAGTTCACCAAAGTTTTAACCGTGTTAAAATTTTAAAACTCTTCCCTAGCATTTTCAAAATATCTTTAATTGGTGAAAATAAAACTAAATAAATATTTATATATATTATATATTATTTAAGCAGTTTCAAAAGTTTACTTTTATCCTTTCTTTTACTAGTTTGTGCTGAATGATGCACATTAGACTAATCCTTCTTCTATATACGTTTTTCATCTTTTATACAATTATTAATTAGCCATGTGTATCCTTACATTATATTTCTCAAATGTCTTTTTTTTATTTATCAATCTGTTTTGTGACAATGCCATTTCTCCCTAATTCTTTATCAAAATTCGAACATCTTTTTAAACTTGATGTTCCCCGCTATTGACGAAAAATAGACAAATAGCTTAAAATTTATGTTTTCGTTAACAAAATTTATTGAAACACTTTCATTTGAAAGTTTATATGATTCCCAATGAAAGGTGCCATTTACTAACAATCTATAAAACTGTATATTTATTCTAGGAAGATTTATAAAGAAGTGTACTGGTCTACATACTTTATTAATAACGTGAGAAAAGCTTTTAAAACTAAAGTGACTGTAGAATTAAATAGTTAAACTTCAAGGACTACACAATGCAAAGTACATCACTAATTTACCACTGATGTGTACATTCCAAAGGTAATTTAAATTTATACATTCAATACGCTTTGCTAATCAAATATGTACACGTGGTTTTGATAGGGTAATAATCATGTATATTATTAACTTTATATTAATTATTAATACTAATTACCAGCTGAGTTTCAAAACAAAGGCAATTGAAATCGTACCTTTATGAGGAAATTTAACAGTCAATATTAATAAGTTTTTAAATTGTTTTGATTCCCATTAAAATTTAACAGTTAATATTAATAAGTTTTTAAATTGTTTTGATTCCCTTTTGGACGGTGTCACTGTAAAAACAATCGGATAAACGACGTTATCTAAGTTTAAGATGACATCAAATGTACATACAATATTGCTGTTGTCTACTTTGTTGGTATAGGATGCCGGGTTGAACAAACCAATTACTACGCATAACTTCTATTATCCTTCATCCGATTGTTTTGACAGATACAACATCCGATAGGGAATCAAAACGGTTACAAAAAAGATGTCTTGACATAATTTACGGTTCTTGAGTAATTTAGGTTTGAAAATTTCAAACAGCCACTATTTTGAAACGTATGATTGGATAGAATCGAGATAGATGATTGATAGGTTAACCTTTGTGCCAAGTTTTAACTCAATCAGTCAAACCGTTCTCTAGATATGAATTGATTTGTAAAAAAACAAAATTCGGATATCTGGAAACAAAGCGTTTCGGGCCTATGTTTATATGAACACTTTTCTTATTTTTAGCTACTGAGACATTGCCGCATAGTTCTGAATCACCCTGTACAATTATGCATAGTTAGCTAATAAGATATATATTAAGATGTATAAGACATATAATTATTATATGCCTTTACGAAATTAAGGTCGGTTTTACAATGGCACAGTGATGAATTTAAATTCACATAGAATTAAATTATGTGTTATTCCCTTCCATTTACCTCCTTACTTTTTTTTTATCCCACAAAACAATACTAATTTTCAAATTATAAACTTAAACTGTCATGAGTATATCTAATCTACTGTAGTTTTTTTTCTCTCCAAGCGCATCCGTGTTTACACAACTTCCCATCAAAAACTTTTGAATCCCATTTTGGTCGCCAATTTGAAATGATTTTAGAAGCAAACAAAGTTTTAATGAATACATTGTTCAGCTTGGAAGGCTTTGGATTTGACCAATTGAAATTTTAAGATATTGCCTTTTTTATGTCCCTGATATTCTATATGTTTTAAATAAATGCGAATAAAAAAGCCGAGTGACATCAAAAATATCGAAACGAAAATGTACGTTTACGCAACAATCTTGAAGCGAGATCAAGTAAGACAACTCTGTTTTTCAAAATGTTTTATTTAAAAAAAAAACATGAACCTCTATGTTTACATTTAATTCTTCTTCGTCCACCCCACAGAAAGTTACCCTTTAGAGGCACTAGAATTGGAAAAAATTATTATCCTTATTGGCTAGGTGAAAAATAGCAGTGCTTTACTTGAAATCAAATGTCTCCACTGAGAGACGCTGTTCTCCTATACTTTGTGTATGGATAAAACCTAAAATATAGATTATGTTAAGTTAGTTCACTCTAAAAAGTGCTGCGAAATGAGCATTGGGATGGGGTGGGAACCATAGTAATAATTTGTAAATAATAATTACTTGTAAATCAATTAATAGGCCTATGCTTTCTTAGAACTATGAACTATTTTTAGATTTGAAACATATATTGTAAAAATGCTCGGATGTATTTTTATTTTACTAATTAATTCTCCAGTAGAGTTTGAGACTTTATAAATGCTAGGTAAATAAACAAACTTTTCACTGTAGAAGGTCGAGATGCAATAGCTTGTATTTCTGAATCCGTAACTCGAAGAGTAAGAGAAACTCCAAGAAATTGTTTACGTAAATTATTGTTGGAAAATAAATTAACTTCACTGCTACAAAAATACTGAAATAGAAGTACACCTCTTTAAATTCTTTAAAAAAAAAACTATTCATCGGTTTCTTTTTTGTAGTGAAATCCGGCATTGCATGGCCTACAATAGCATGGAAAATATAAATGTAGCAGACACCCAAAACATTCTGGCAAAGGAAATTAAATCTTGACAAAGTTATAAACGCCTTAAAGGGCTTAAAGAGTATGTAAGTAGTAATATGCTTAAGTAAGTATGATTTGCTCGTATTCGCGGGAAGTCAAACTCCACTAAGGGTTGCAGATATTCTGCATTCACCTTGCGCGATGTTTAATTTTGTTTGGGTTTTTAGTATCACAAAAGGCTGGGTTTCCATTTATGATTTTAAAAGCTGGGCTAGAGTAAAGCAATGAATATAGAATTTATAAGAAGCGCAACGGTTATGGAGAATAGTCAGCCCGGTTGGTTGCCGCCAAATCGAGATTAGCGCGGCAACCATTAGGCAGCGCTGGCTGAAAATGTCTACCCGTCTGTGACTCATCAATCCTCTGCGCCAGGTGTGAGTGAGACAGAGAATGGCTGGCTCATTCTCTGTCTCATTCTCACTTGCCATACCGACGACAGCAGAGCTCTCGCTACCTAGCGGCTGCCGCGCCAAGCTTGCCAGATTCAAATAAAACTAGGCTGAATCTTTAACACGGGCGTTGCGCTTCTTATAAGTTCTGTATTCATTGGGTAAAGTCACATTACTGATAGCACAGAAATCATTCCACTTGGCACATATACATTTACCGCAAACTGTATATACTTATCTTTTCTAGTTTTTGAGTCATAAAAGTGAATTTTTTTTAGTAATACAAGAAACACCTTATATATTAAATGCATTATTATTATAAATCAAGAGCTCTGATTAAGTTAGACAATTCCTTGCAGACAATAACCAAGCATAAGTAGTTAATTCAAGTAAAAGTGAATGTTCAGTTTGTAGGTGTATGTCAGTGTACACCTTCTAGTCTCTATTGTAGTGTAATAAGTATTGTCCTATATCTATAGAAGGTGGGTTCACAATACAACCTGAACTTTACCCGACAAACATCCAGTCCCACTCGACAATCATCGGGTGTGTAACTGTACCCTTTGACACGTAACCGCAAAACAATTCATTATAAACTGGCATGCGGTGATTAATACAAAATCAAGCCCACCAGAGGTGAAAATATACCACTGGGCATTGTTTTCCGTTCAAATAAATTTACAAGTAATATATCAGCCAATCTGTCAAGTGATCACAAGTAACAAAATAATTATGAGAGAAGTAGGCATGCACCCTAAAGGGACGAGATTTCATTATAATTTTAATGAAACAGTGTGCATATTTAAATTTCATTACCATATTCATTTCGAAACTCACTATCTATATAATCAAGGTGTCCATTATTATACTCGAACTGCAGGTAAGGTACCAATTTATATACTAAAGAGTTAGAATTATATTAAATATACTTTTATGTAAAGTTCTTTAAACCTGTGTTTACCATGTTTTATGTTGTTGTTTTTTTATGTTTGCCAACACAATCTTTAAATTAAAATTGTCTTAGTTTCCGGATTATCAAAAACATTTGCCTAAATACTACTTGATATTATTCATTCAAAGTTGAAAATATTACAAAGCTGATCTTTGAAAACATTTAAGGAATGTGTTCTTTTAGACTATGCAGGTGTAGGCGTATAATGAATGCTATAAACGAATTCAAAAATGCAATATTTTCCGTGTCAAATTTTGTAATGTTTGTACATAAATTACCAAAACGTATAATAATATAAACCTTTTATGTCATTTGATTTAATATTTTAACAGTAAAACTTATGTTGGTTTGTTCCAAAAATATGTTTTTTTTTGCATATTATTATGTATTATGATAGTTAAATATAAATATAACTATGGCTGCATATATACATTATAATACACATACACATACACATAAACATAACTTTAGAACCTTGAAGGTAATAATAAAATAAACCGTGATCTACAAACAGAAAAATTATTAAAAACTATATTTATTTATCCACATTGAAAGTGTGGACATATTATTTTAAAAAACGTTTTATATTCGTAATGCATGTAAAAATAATATACATTTTAACATTTTCGTCTCTTCTGGAATATAAATTATTGCGGGCAGAGCACTAATTATTTACCATTTTTCGAGTTACTATAGCCATGAAAACTTCATTACATGTTACAAAGAATATTTTGTAGGTTAGAACTAAACATTTAAAAAATCACACTAATAAATTTGTAAAGTATTCTCTTAGTTTTGTGAAACAATCTTGAAGCTGTGTACAAATAAATATGTGCAATATACAAATTTCAGAATACAAACATTGACAACCATCTTTGTTGGATTTTTTTAAATGGAGTTCACAAGTTAGAAATAATTATATAAATAATGGCTTGATAAAAAAAAACTACAATAATGTTTCAACGAAATTATATATTTGTTTGTATATATCACTATGTTTTTATCTATAACAGCTTATGCCAATTATAGTCCTTTTAAATTTGTATTTTATGTTTTCAAATCCATAAAATATCAAACCCAGCCATTTATGAAGTACAGCAAAACTGAAAAGAATAATAGAAAATATTTAGGTAAACAAATCTTGAATTGAAAAGCAATAAATCCAATTAAATAAATATGAATATGGTTAAAATGTAAATTATCGTGTTTACTTTATAGTAGTTAGACTCAAATAAAGACGTGTTAGCAGAGAATGTTGGAAGTGTACTGGACGCCAGTAATTAGTTTCAACTACAACTTTGTTGAATGTTATAGCTGTAGCAGACTGGACGTTTAACCTCTGCCCACCTTTATATTTGTTTAAATACTTACTTACTAGTCATCCGTATTTTAAAAAGTAGTATTTGTAGTTACTATAATATTTGGAACTCGCGTATTTCATTTTGAGGTGAGATGTAAATTTTCTTTATATAACAAAAAAGTATTCGATTGATTTCCACCGAAAAACATTTAAGATTAGGATTGCCTTTTCTTGTTTAGAAGTTGTACAAATTGTTTCAATCAGAAGGCTTGTATAAGTGATTATAAAAGAACGAACTTATAAATAAGTAAAATTGCACGTTCCAACTTCCTATCAAAACATACCAAAGAAATGCAGCTGTATATTTGTGTGTATATAGTCACTAAATAACTGATTTTATTCCATTTGCTACTCTTGGATCGAAGTCAAGATTTATGAATTACACAACATTAGATATCGTGTTTTGTCTCCATTTCATTCAAAGTTGATGAAATGTGTAATCCGACCATCTCTTTAAGGCTTGTTTACGATACATTTACTCTTTTATTTAACATGTTACAGTTTTTTCAAACAAATTATAATTTAATTGCATTGCTTTGCGAATGAAATGCCAATATATGGTACCATTTCTATTTATATGTAAAAGGAACATATAAAATAATAGTTTCTACTTATTTTTATGTTAATATGATATGACTATAT
This sequence comes from Philaenus spumarius, assembly GCA_018207615.1. NCBI lineage: Eukaryota > Metazoa > Arthropoda > Insecta > Hemiptera > Aphrophoridae > Philaenus > Philaenus spumarius. The sequence goes on along the minus strand of JAGFPH010000262.1, from coordinate 266,420 downwards.
GATACAAGAAGTAAAAGAAGTGTTTTTAAATCCACTCGAGTTAGTAAAATTACTAAACGATTCACCAGTTGACACATAGACGTAAACTATATTAACTTGAACATTGCTACGAAACACTACTTGCAAATCTCGGACTTATTTTTAGGCTAATTGTAGAATGTTGTATAAAACAGTAAATTTATCAGAACATTCAAAAGTATAATTCATATCCTAGGTAATTATAGTCGTTACGACAATTTCCAGTTTTCAAGTAATTCAGCTTGAATTCATATGTTTCCTCCATCAAATATGATTAAGTATTTGAAATAATTTATATTGCTTGATTGAATCAAGTCATAGTTTAAATATCCGTTAACTAATGTTCGCATATGTATTACAAAAATTTGAGTATTTGAACTTTAATAAATTACGCGTTATGGTACAGGGTTATCATAAAATAATGGTAGGGTTTAATTATTAAATAAAAAGAAAACGAGAAAAGTAACAAAAAACTTCTTTTTTTTAAACTTTTGACATTAAAAAGATTTGTATGCACAACTAATCACTTCAATGTAACTACAATGTAATGCTCTACAGATATCCTATTACAGCCCTCACGTTGTACAACATTGAAATCGCACGGAGTCAAGTCTGGGCTCCTTGGGGGCCATGCTATAAGGCCATCTCTGCCAATCCACATGTTTGGGAACTTAACATGTAAGGCATCTCGAACAATGGTTTTGTAATATGGAGGTGCTCCATCTTGATGAAAATAAAAGCTATTTACATTTTCCATTTCGTCGATTTGAGGAAACAATAGTTCTCCATATATTCCCCCATAGTAAACTTTCCCACTGATATTTTTTTTAGCGAAGCAAAACGTTTATTTTTGGCGAATCTCTGTCCTTTTCAAACATTTCATGAGGATGTTGAGATCCCCAAATCCGTACGTTGTACCTATTAACACATCCTTTGGTGTTAAACGTGACTTCATCAGAAAAAATAACAGCATTCAAAAATGAATCGTTTTCTGCTGTTTGGTTCAACATAAACGTAGCAAATCCTGCTCTTTTAATCATATCTGTTGGCTTGATTTTTTGAAGAAGTTCAATTTTGTAGGCATGAAGATGGAACGTTTTGTGTACTTACTGGTATTCCTAATTCAAGGCTACAAATGAGGGAGGGATTTTTTTGGACTTTTGCTACAAGATAGTTTTACGGTTTCAACTGTTTGGTTTGAGGCTGGTGGTCTACCAGGCCTACTTTGCTTTTTAACTGACCCAGTGTTTATGAATTGCATACTCCAACACCAAGAAATGTTATTTTCATGAGGTGGAGCTTTATTAAATGTTCTTCTAAATGCCCGCTGCACTAAAATCACTGACTTTAGTCCACTTAACAACATTACACACTTGATCAGAAAACATGATTTGTAAAGAAAACACAACCTGAAGTTTATTTCAAAGAATAGGTTTACCAATTAGCACAACAGTCAACACAGCTGCTTTAATGAACCTAAACAAAACTATTTAAGTTACCGGATGCAGCTTAATTATTGATTTCTCTCATGACAGTTTTACAGGCATTTAAAACCGAACCATTATTTTATGAAAACCCTGCAGTTTGGCAAATTAGTTCAATTTTGTAGTTGGTTACTCACTTATTTTTGTTGCTATAAATTACAGTAGCTTGATTTGGAGGGGAGGAACGTCCTAAATTCCATTTTCTTACAAAAGAGTTGTACTAAATTATCAGTTTAGTAAGCGCGAGGCAGATCAATTCAGCAGTTTGCTGTAGAACCTGAAATCAAAAATACTTTTTACCTGCATAATGGTGGTGCGTTAATGACTATAACAGTAAGGCCTACTTCGGTTAACGTGACAATTATTGTTATACTAGTAAGCCCCGTGAAAAATCACAGGCAGATGAGTTAGATGCACATCAGAAATACATCATCTATAAAAATACTATTTTAAAACAATAAACTTTATCTAGGCCTACCTAACTATGCTGAGGGTGATTTTTAACTCGGTAAATATGTACAATTGTAAGAATTATAAAGCTGTGTAGGCCTATTTGTTAAGATTTTGTTATTATATACATTATTATATATCAAAATAAAGATACAAATATTGTTTTTTTAATAGCTTTTTATTTCATATTGATATATTAAATGGTTTAGAAGTAATTAATATTATAATGAAGAAATTACTAATAGAATATTTTTAAATGTTATACGAATATTTACGAATGTTTCCGACATTATGAATGTTTCGAAGTTAAACGAATTGGTATCTATTCTCTAAATTTGTATAAATAAATATGTTGATGTTTAATGGTTGTATTTATATTAATTTTATAACCTCAAAGTAAATCTTATGGCTTAGCCTACATTAGTTATACTGTGTGTAAAAACATTCCGCATCCTTTAATTTTTTTGCTTGTTAAAACAAACAAATATCTTTTAGGGAACGATACTAACTTAATCCAAAGTATCTTTTGGGGTTATCGGAAAATTTGAGTGTCCCCCAAAAATGGGGGATTTCGGGGGCAACTCAAAATTTTTGAATGGGAAGTATGGTCATGTGATACCTCATTTTAAATGTATATTTAAGACTAGGAAAATGGCATAAAGAAAATAAAAATCGGACCACCCAAAACAAAATGGCGGCCCTAAACGTGTTGAATTTCTTTTTTTTTCGACATAAAGTTGCTAATACCTCGAAAAGGAAGAGTTTTTAGAAAAAATTTCAAGAGACAAAAAATGTTTATTTCAAAGTGCTTGACCTAAAAATTGCTTCCAAATTGATTTCGTAAATTTTATTTTTACTCCTCCATGTTAGAAAATTTACAAAAAAATAAAATTTACAAAATTGATTTAGAAGCAATGTTTTAGGTCAAGCATTTTGAAATAAAAATTTTTTGTCTCTTGAAATTTTTTCTAAAAACTCTTACATGTATAACTCTTATTTTAAAAAAAGTCAATTTCACAAGATATTGTATTATTGATTGAAGTTGTAAACATAACCTCAACCTAATCTACGCTTGTATTACATATAATGAGTGAAATTAGCTGTTATATTATACAGTTACTCACGTACGTACACTCGCTTTTACAGGAGTTGATTAGAACCACGAAAAAATTCTGATAAATATATTCCTTAAGTCAGCCGTCTAACTGGAAAAAGAAATATTTATCGTGTTTGAGGCAAACACAACCGTATTGATTGCCGTTGTAGTTAAAGGTCGAGCGGGGATAGTGGTGGCTGTTAATTTACAGATTTTGACGTTAAATTATTATATTTTTGTACGGGAATGTGTTCTCTGGTTATATGGCATTTAATTTGTGATTATAATCTTGAAAACCTGTTTAAAAAATGTACATTTGGAAGAAAACAACAAGAAATTAAATAATTTGTTCTCCAGTTAAAAGAGAACGAATACACACACAAATGGAGTAAATATGCTAGTTTATACTATATTAAATTTGTATAGCACAGTACACTTGCTTTGAAGTCAACATTGGTTACCATATTTTTGTTGGCATTACTTAAAATTTTGTAAACGTGCTTTGTATTTTGAGACGTTTGTTTCAGTTGAGAATGTTTTTGGACACCAATAACGTGGCTCGTAGTAAGAAACCTCATCCAATCTTCTAAGGCAAGCTTCATCTCTCAATGTATTTCACTCATCGATTTCTGTAGCGGGTAATTATTGGTTAAACCAGCCGATGCATTCATGTGCCTTACGCCGGAGGTCCTTTATATTACATCCATCAAATTTAAAGTTAAAAACCAATGTTAATATCAAATTATACACGTAGATTTATGTAAATATATTTCAAATGTTGATACTAGAATTGAATATCGGGATCTAACGATTTATAAACTTTATATATTTATAAATGAAATTGAACTGTCTGTCTGTGATTTCAAAATAGACACTTGTTTTTAGAATATGCAAATTTTACCAAATCCTAAACATTTTCTAATTTTTGTTTCTGTCTGTATTTCTGTCTGACTGCCTGTCTGTTTGTCCGGGCTAATCTCCGGAATGACTAAACCAATTTTGAAGAAACTGTAATTCGCATAGAGAGGACTTTTCAGAGATTATGCTAGGCTATTTTTTTACCCCGGAAAAATATTTACGGTTCCTATTTAAAAAAAATTTAAATAATTTACAAAATTGGTGGTTTGCGAACGGACATGACGGACAAGCGACCATTATAAACAAAACAACTGACTTGGTTCAAAAGCTTAACACTTTTACAAGAACTCCTGAGTTTTAATTGACTGTATACGCTGGTTTAATCGTTAAATATATATCAAAACAGTATGCAATATTGTGAAATGTACTCATAGATGTTAAATACACCTCAAAACCATTAAGGACAAATAAATACAGGACAACACAAAGC
>JAGFPH010000262.1:227810-262014 GCA_018207615.1 Philaenus spumarius | reverse complement strand
AGAAAAATTATTGAACTCGCGCTCCGCCATCGTCACCGCACGGACACACTTATGGTAGGTGGCGAGAGATACAAGAATTTGTACACGAAAGTTTGATGATTTATACAAAAGAAGGTTTTCAACTACTTGGAACAAAGATTTAGCCAAATATTTGACAATTTACCAATGATTTTAAGTGGAGATTTCAACATTATTTTGCCGACTACAAAAATCTACCATTAATTGAATTTTCGAATGAATAGTTTGGATTTACAATGTCCTATGATCGAAATATCAGAATTGTTGAAATTATGGATGCAGATTATGTGACCAACTCAAATATTGTTTAAATTAATTAAAGTAATGTAGAAAATTCAATTGATTATATTTATAAGGTTCTGTATATTATATGAATAATCATTAATTCTTATGTAAATATACGTAAAATAGCGCCACAAATAAAATTTGTATTATAATATTAATACAGTGATAAAAAATACTTAATAACCCGAAAATAATGTGAACTAATCCTATATGACGATAAAACATTTTCACTTCTGCCGGCAATCACACTAGGCTACTGCCTGTGTTTTTTTCTTTTAGATTGCAGTAGTGATAGTGGTCTGGAATATTTTGAAAATTGAGATAGTTTTTGTGCTAAAAAAATCATACGAAAAAATATAAATCAAGACCAAAATTTGAACATAGGATCTTTTTTTACTTCTGATATATTTAATTTCATTAATCCTTGCTAAGGATGTTTATAAGCGTAACATTATTTCAACTTTAAGGTTATTATTAAATAACACTAACTTTGGTCGCAAATGGAATTAAGTGTAGTTTATTTTAAGAGTAGTGTAAGTTTTACTAGACTGACTTTAATGATAGTTCATTAAAATGCATAGCAGGAAACCTTAAACAAATGAATAAGTAATATCTAGTGTGAAATGGATAGTTAAGGGGTAAAGCATTCGTAAACTAAGCCAAACTTTGCCTACAATTTTGTATTTGTAATTAGGTTGATTTACCACCTCTCCCCTCCCAAAAAACAAACACAAATTCTCTAGAGTTGTGAAATTATTACAACTTCAACATTAAAAATATTAATTTACTTATGTAAAATATCCCCAAAAATCCCTAATTAATTCAAATTGTTATTCCAGCACTTCAATAACAGTGAAAAATTTGTTAAACAAATCACTCACTACTGCGTTATTTTTGCTTTGATCAAACATCTAGATCATTCATCAAAACAGACCTTACACTAACACCAAGAAATCAAAGAATATTTGTGTTTTAAGATGAAAGACGCAAACCAAACGCAAAGAATAAATTAAGATTAAGCCAAGTGTTTACACATGGAGCCTGTTTTATTAGCCGACCAACGTGTAAATAACCTAGGACAGATGCTATAGTCGAAGGGTTAATTAGTTCCAACATTTTCGCCTTGAAGCAGCACCATCATTCATTGAAGATGCGAACATTTATACTCGTCCCGGTATGCTGCTACTATGCACAGCCTTCTCAATTATTTAAAAGATATTTTCACGCCTCTGCTCTCATAACCATCTCTATTTGACTAATAGCTTGTCTTATTTTTTACTGAAAAATGTGTTTTAAAGTTATTTGTAATTAAGAAACTGTAGTAGTCTTTTAAATCTGTTTGTTTCAAATACATCTAAAATAGAGACTTTTCAATATTATAATAAGATACTTAACAAAGTCATAAATTATACAGAGTGTTTATAAACACCCTTTAATAACCTTTATAATTTGTTTACTGAAAATAAGTTAACAAAACTTTGTATATATCTTGTGTTGCATAGCAAGACATATTTTTCGACATATCTGACCACTTATGATTTTATGAGGCTTAGGGGGGGGGGGGGTGTTAACAATTCCAAATGTAAAGGTAGGTCATGTAATACACCATTGAAAAGCTTATTAAAAGAGAAACAGAATGGCGCAAACTAGAGCTTAATATCTTACTTCGTTTCGAAGTAATAAACAATCAAAGTTCTGGAAAATGATATTTGTATCATAACATCAAAGCAGGTTATTTATTTGTTAATATTAGGAATAAGTAAGTTATAGGTTGAGGTTATGTAACACATTTAAAAAATAGAAACTGTAAATAAATATAGTCCGGCACCACTCATTTATCTGAGTTCTACGTGTACTTGAAAAACTTGGAGAAAAATATAATGGAACTGGGAATACAACCCTTGACCTTTGCTCCTGACTTTCTCTACTGTATACGTAACTGATAAGCACTACTTTTCATGTACTGATATGATAGCAATACTTCCCTCGTTTTGTTCCTAATATTTGTTGGGATAGCACTCAGTTTTGTCTTTTTTTAAATGAATCGCTCAAATAAAGATAAGGTTCAAATTTACCATTTTTTTACCAACAAGCAACAAGCTTTAAGAAATCTCTCACAAGCAATCTCTCACAATTCAATGAATCTTCATGTCATTTTCCTTACGCAGTTTTCTTCGTTATGCATGAATACTCTGTATATGTCCGTTAGTGTATATAGTATAACGGTGCGAGCAAAATTTTCTATAAATATACGAGCAATCAATATACCTAATCAATTTAATAAGATCTACAGTTAAATTCAAAAATTTCTAAATTATTTGGAAGAAATCGCTATATTCCATGGTGGCAATTAAGTAAAAAATAGGCCTAAAAAAATAGTAAAAATATTCTAAAATAAACAAATTTTAACAAACAATAAACAAAGAATATGAAATAAACTATCATCATGCGTTCTTGTAAATGCTCCGGATCTTATTTAATTTACTTCTTTAATTGTCTACACATTCATCGTAATATTTATAAATACGCTTATTGTATGTAATTACATTAATAAATATGAATAAATAGTATTATAATAAGCATATTATGTGAGAAGTTTAAAAATTACGTTTAAAAATATAAAGCGAGCTACTAATGGAACCTATCACAATTAGGCCAGTTCGAACCCAGATGGCGTTCAGATTCAGTGAGCTAAGCTTCTCCCTCGTCTTTAATAGTACTGTGACAACACTATAACATCTATTTATGTTAAACAAACTTTCTTTGTTGTTCTCGTTACATTTTGTTTTACAACACCGAAACAATCCGTTAAATTTAAATCATAGAAAGGAAATAAAAAGTATTCAATGAAAAGATATTATTAGAAAAAAAACGTTATGTTTCAGCTTACTTTCAATTGAATAAGACGTCAAATCTTTAAATATACAACAGTAAGTATATTATTATTAGTATTAGTAGGCCTAATGTGTAAGTACCTGCTGTGGTAAAGTCCCATCACGCGTAAATTAGCCATTCCACGCGTTCTGCATAACCTAACCATTTATTCTTCATAGAGTTAAAAGAAACCCTTAGGTCTATATGATAACTCGTTTCTCTTTCTTCCTGTCTATTAAACTAAATTTTCTAAGGAACAAATAAAGGCGTAAAAAGGGATTAAAGAATGATAACTCGCATTTATTCTAATAGAACTAGAAATATTTAATTTTACATTTTTGGGGTCAAATTTTGTTTGAAAAAATATGAAAAGTACTAACTTGTGGGGACTAGTTTAATAGGGTTTAAATTAAAAGTATCACCACTATTTTTAAATAAACGTATTATATAGTTTTTAAGATATTTCTATACTTAAATGTTGCTAAAACAACTTCCCCCCTATATTTCTGACAGTGCTCCAACTAAAACATATATAAACAGTGGTATTAGAGGAGCTTCTATCGTAAAAAAAAGTTATGGATAAAGTGTGTGAAAATTAATTTTATAAAACTTACACATAGTTGACGGAACGGAACCCTTCAGCCATACTTCTCAGATTTATTTTATTAACTTACAAATGCCATATTTTTCTTTGTGCCTTTTTCATGGGATTATATATATTGGCATTTCATTAGCATAGCGTTGCAATTAAATTATAATTTGGTTGAATAAACTATAACATATTGAAAAAAAGAGTAAAAAAGCTTCAGGCACGTTGAATATTTCTTATTCCAGTTAGACGTCTGACATAAGGAATATATTTGATCAAAATTTGTTTCGCAGTTCTTAGTTATAATATAGCAATAATTGCCACGTTAACCGAAGTAGGCCTTACTGTTATTGTGTTAAAGTTTATTGTTTTAAAATAGTATTTTTATAGATGATGTATTTCTGATGTGCATCTAACTCATCTGCCTGTGATTTTTCACGGGGCTTACTAGTATAACAATAATTGTCACGTTAACCGAAGTAGGCCTTACTGTTATAGTCATTAATGCACCACCATTATGCAGGTAAGAAGTATTTTTGATTTAAGGTTCTACAGCAAACTGCTGAATCGATTTGTCTCGCATTTACTAAAGTGAATATTTAGTACAGCTCTTTTATAAGAAAAGGGAAGTAAGGACATTTTCTCCTTCAAATCAAGCTATTTCAGTTTATAGCAACACAAATAACTGAGTAACTAACTACCAAATTGAATTAATTTGCGAAACTATTATAACGCGAAATTTATTAATGTTCAAATACTCGTTGATTCATAGAAATTGAAAGATACACTTTTGTAATACATATTCGAGCAATAGTTAACGGATATTTAAACTATGACTTGATTCAGTCAAAAAATATAAATTCTAATAACATAATCATATTTGCTGTACGAAACATTTGACTTTAAGTTGAATTACTTGAAAACTTAAAATCGTATTAAAGAATTAAATTTTCTAGGCATTAAACATTTTAATATTTTGATAAATTTACTGGTATATAATGGTACAATTAAAAATAAGTCAGCAATTTGCAAGAACTTATTGTTTAAAATAAATGTTCAAGTTAATGAAGTTTACGTCTATGTTTCACCTGGTGGATCGTTTGATGATTAACTCAAGTGGATTTGCACACCTACTTTTTTAAAAACGTCTCATATAGTAATATATTAACATAAAAGTAAGTAGAAACAGTTAATTTCTTTGGCCTTTTACATGAGATAGGAATGGTACTTCATATTTATTGGAATTTAATTCGCATAGCGTTGCAATTAAATTATAATTTGGTTGAAGAAACTGTAACATTTTGAAAACAAAGAGTAAATGTATCGTAAATAAGCCAAAGAAATGGTCGGATTACACATTTCACCAACTTTGAATGAAATGGAGGCAAGCACGATATTTTGTGTAATTCATAAATGTTGACTCGATCGAAGAGTCGTAAATGATATGACACCAGTTATTTAGTGACTATATACACACAAACATATAGCTGCATTTCTTTGTTATGTTTTGATAGGAAGTTGGAATGTGCAATTTTACATATTTATAAGTTCGTTATTTATATTCGCTTGCATAAGCATTTTGATTGAAACAATGTGTACACTTCTAAACAAGGAAAAGCATCCTAATCGGATGCCTGTTTTTCGATGGAAATCTCATCGAATACTTTTTGTCATACAAAGACAATTTACATCTCGCCTCAAAATGGAATACTCGAGTTCAAAATCTTCAAATCCTACTTTTTAAAATATAGATGATTTTTTATCGTGTATTTAAAAGTATAAAGGGGGAGCAGAGGTTAAAAGCGACCGTCCAGTCTGCTGCAGCTATAACCTTCAACAAAGTTGTAGTTGAAACTAATTACTGGCGTCCAGTACACTTCCAACATACTCTGCTAACACGTCTTCATTAGTCTAACTACTATAAAGTAAACACGATAATTTACATTTTAACCATATTCGTATTTATTGGTTTTCAAATACAAGATTTGATTACTTAAATATTTTCTATTATTCTTTTCAGTTTTGCTGTACTTCATAAATGGTTGAGTTTAATAATTACATTTGTGGTTGGGTTTGAAAACATAAAAAATACTAATTTATTAAAGCACTATAATTGGCATAAGCTGTGATAGATAAAAACAAAGTGATATACAAAAAATATTTATAATTTCGTTGAAACATAATTGTTTTTTTTAGTATCAAGCAATTTTATATAATTATTTCTGGCTTGTGAACTCCATTTTTAAAAATCCAACAAATATGGTTGTCAATGTTTGTATTCTGAAATGTTTTTATGTCACATATTTATTTGTACAAATTTCAGTAAAGACAGTTATCTAAATGTCTGTAAAAGAAAGTTTTAAAAACCCAATTAAATCAAATCCTTTTGCATCGTAAAACCCGATCTAAAATTATCTCTATGTTAAAGTTGTCGTAAAGCAACATTTAATGCGGCGTAAACCTGTTCATCCCACTCTGAAACCTCACAGACTAGACTACCTTTGGTAACCTAACGAAGCCGTGTTTACACTGCCATCCAGATGGCGTCTCTCCCTGTGTGGTTGCATATGGCAACGCTAATGACGTTTCATTTTATCCTACTATTCCGATTTCCGCTTACTTTATTTCCTTCCTATTGTCCTTTACGGTTCATCTGTAAGAATTTAACCGCTCTCATCTTGTCGCCTGATCTTTATAGCGCTATTAAATTAAACTACTTCCATCTTAAAGCGACATTAACACGGAGAGAATTTGGATCTGTTTAATTGTGTAAAGCGTCTTTATATTTCTTAAGCCGTTTCATATTTCCAACCGACTAATTAAAGATGGTAGTAAAATGCAGAAGCAGTTTCTTCCAATTGTGTCCTTTAATTCCTGTTTGTTCAAAGCACAGTCGGGAAATACGAATAGTTTATTCAATACCGAATTATTAGAAGGAAAAACAAATTACGCAAATGGGAAACATTTATTACAACTTTCGAACTTAAAATAACAACTTATGCAACTGCTTCTTCTCCTGTATTATCAATGTATACAACAGTTATTGTTAACTATCAGTACAAAAGAAGTTCACAGAAATCTCGAGTGTATCGCAGTGACTGAAAAATAGGCTGTGCCAGAAATTGGTCGAAACAAAATATTGCGGAAGTAAAGAATTTAACAAAGCTCCAAACAGATTTTTTCAGAATAAGAAAGATCGGAGAGAGTGAAATAGTACTGACGAAGTACACTGTAACGTCACTGTAATAAGCAAACAGAAAAAGAAAAAATGAACTTTTCTCTTCATATAGGTCTAATATACAGAAACATTAAGTGCTTGTCGAAACTAACTTCATAACATTATTATAATAAGAGAAATAACGTTGTGTGCAATCATCAACTCCTATAAAAGCGAGTGTACGTCCATATGCATGCATATATACGTACGTACGTAACACATAATATAACAGCTGATTTCACCCATCATCTGTAATACTTAAACAAACCCAGTGCAGATTATACTTTGGGATTATGTTCACAACTTCAATTTAATTTCTTGTGAAATTTAATTCTTTTTTAAATATGAGTTATATAACTAAGGTATGGTATAATACGTTATAATATTTATTTTGAGGTTATAATAAACTGTAAATAAATACAACCTTTTATCAACAAAATATTCGTTTATATAAATTTAAAAAAAAAAGTTACATATTGGTTTAACTACGGAAACTTTCGTACATCCTTCGTATAACGTATAAACATATTCGATTATACATTTCTTCACTATAATATTAATAACTTGTAAATCATTTAATCTATCAATATGAAATAAAAAGCAATTAAAAAATTTTATATTTCCTTAATCATATAATAACGTATATAAATACAAAATGTTAACAAATAGGCCTACAGTTTTATAATCCTTATAATTGTTCACATTTACCGAGTTAAAAATTCCCGTCAGTATAGTTAGGTAGGCCTAGATAAAGTCTGTTGTTTTTTAATAATATTTTTATAAATGGTGAATTTTTTATGGGTATCTAATTAGTCTGACTGCGATTTTTCACGGGGCTTACTAGTATTGTTTTATAATTTAGTTGAACACGATTGTTGTAAGATAAATGCGGGAGTAGAAAGGCAGAGTACTCCAATTAGCTAATTAGTAGAATTCTTGCCAAAATTCTAAACATTTTACCCCCACGTTTTATGACTTTTCTTGGTTTTCGAGGTTTCTGAACACTATAAAAAAATGTGTGTTCGTGTGTCTGTCTGTGGACACGATATATGCATGCACAGACGTCGTAGAAAATAGTGGTGCCAAAATCTTCGTAATTTTATTGCGGAGAGTTGAAACGCTTTTGAACTTTCTAGCGTGACAGCAACGTGACGTGCGAGACAAAAACTCACATTTTTGAGTATTTAAAAAAAATACGAGCCGAAGTTTCGAAAAAGTGTTCCATCTTTTTATCATGTATTGAATTTGTATTTTGTTTATTTGTATTAAACAGACTATTTTATTTTATTACTGTAGTAAAATAAAGTGAAAGCATAGTTGCCTAGAAGTTAAAGCTCCGTCCAGTCTGTTACATTTGGAGCCTCCAACACAGGATGTATAGGTTCGAACCTAGTTACTGGCAACGAATATATTTTCATACTTTCCCTCCATCACCAGATACGTGTTCTAAATTGTAAGTACATTTTTATTAATTACTAATCAAAGTCAGATTTTCAATATAGACCATTTTACCGTTCATTCTTGTATTCACTTCAACCCGTCACAGTATCTATCCATTGTAAGTTTTCAGAGCCTATATATTGTAGTCCCTCAGCGTTGCTTCAATGTTATCAAGATTGCTTCAAAGGATTATGGAAGGATCGATCATCGAACAACAGTCTTCTCCAGCTCGTCATAAAGTCTTTGAGATAGAAACAGTATTATACTATTTTTTCGGAAATAACCATGGCACCAACATTATACATGGTAAAATTTAAAAAGTAGTCGTATGTAATCTTAGATTGGCACTTTTCGGTTTCCTTGGGCATTTTTGGGGGTTTTCGATAACGTTATGTATACGGACGAAATGAAGAGATATCGAAGATTAATTTTCAGATAGTTTTATAACATTAGCTTTTTTATTTTTCAAAAAAGTGGAATTTTACTAAACCAGTTTCAAAACTTACACCATCCTTATTTATTATTTCTCAAAGGTGTTGTTTTGTCACTAAGCGATATCTCCCTTAATTTTTCATCAACACTAATTATAGAAGCATCATTTTAAAGATTTTATGTTCCCCGCTATTGACGAAACATAAACAAACAGCTTAAAATGCATGTTTTCGTTACAACAATTTATTAAAAATTCTTGTATATTATACTTTATATGGTTCCTAATGAAAGGCGCCATCTATCAAGAAGCTGTTTAACTTACATGTCAGCTGTTAGATTATTTACGTACTATATGCAAATGTAATGTATCACACGAATCAATAAATTTAAATCAACGTAAAACGTTATACATTTTTATAAACTGTAAATAAACGTAAATAGTTAAACGTAATTAACTGAATTAAATCAACGTATTAAATCAGGTAAGTGTAGGCCTACTCCTAACTTGCGAAATATTCGCACGGGTCGGCCAGTATTGATAAACTGCAGAAAAATATCCATTTTGCAACAACGAAAAAAAACTAAAAATAAAAATTATATCAATAACAAAAGGAATTTTATAATGTTAGATTGTAATCCTGAACTGTTAATATAATTTTATTCGGCATGGAAGTGTTAAACAAATTTTGTCTTTGCTATGTTCTAATCAAATGCAATTTTTTACATATTTTAAATGTAATTAATTTGGAATACCTGAAACACTTTAAGATTTTTAGTAACTACTATTTGATTGGTCAATCCGTTCTTCACTAGTTAGTATCAATATATCCACAAATAAATCAATATTTGTAAGAAGATATATATTTCAGAAAATAAAATTTACTTGAAAAACATTTTCCCAAACGCGATTCAACGTTATTGTCGTCATCCTCAGTGATGCTCGAGCTATAAAACTACAATTAACGTTAAAACAGTTATGACTTATGTAAGATATTGTTTGTTTATTGTAACTCACGATAAATTACTACAGGTTGCGCTATTGTGTTAAAACACTTTTGAGTAAATAAACTTATTATTTTGGTTCTAGTTGTATTCTACCAATCAACAACTGTATTAATTGTAGCGTTTTCCGTACTTTCAGTTCTAGAAATATTGCATTTCTAGTGTCAATCAGTCTGTATAATGACAATACCTATTTGTTATCATGATTCATATTTTTCAAACATTTTTAATTCTTTTCCCAACTAAATATTCTTCGTAACTAATTATACTGCACACAGGATACTCCTCCAGAATTACTAAAGAATTCTTGAATTTCAAATTAAAACTAACTTTCTAAAAGTATTGTTTAAGACAGCTGGATAAATAAGGCGCATTGTCACAATCAGTGCTGCCAATGTTTCCCATTAAAATTACCCCGACGCAACAAAGCTCAACTTTTTACACTTTTCCATCCAACTTATTCTCGTTACGTTCAGATCAAGTTTCCACGCTACAAGTTAGAAAGTTTCTCGCTCTTCCTACAGCTGCTGCTTATCTCCGGGGATTGCCAACCCTTTACTGTCAAAATAAACTGTCAGAATATGACATCTGAAACTAAAGCCGACGTTTTACACAACATATAATAAAACCACCCCACTTTTCCGTGAGTAAAAAAAACATAAAAAAGCAACTTTAGGAGGTCGTCTACGATGTAACGCAAACAAAATATGTTCATAGAACATCGTAAGTTTCTAAACGGAATGCAAACTATTATGTAGTACCCGATGGTTCCGCTCAAAGAGTTTGAGTTTTCTTTTTTATTGAAGTTCAAAGCATAATCTTAAATTATAATCTGTTTGGAAGAAACCTTATAAAGATTATTAAAAATAAAAACTATTCGAACAAACTCTCTCTCTCAATATCTATATATATGTTACAGGAAAAGTAGATTGTTAGGGAGAGTTGACTCTGCCTAGTAAAAGTAAACTTTTACTAAAAGTATCAGTAAAAGTCAATTGAATATAAACAGAACAACTTTTCCTAGGAAGCGTTAACTATGCCTGCCGTGGTTTAGTAAAAGTTGATACGGAGATGTGCTCTCCACATGTAACTGAGCGCGCATATCTTTACTTTGATTATCCCCAGCAGGCACTCACCATTACTCGTTTAATTCTTGTAGTGCAATAGGGACCAAGGATTCAGGTTACTTTAGGTTAGGTTAAACGATAGCTTATGAATAAATAAACCTATAGATAAAACAATAGCTGTGACGAATGTTGCAACTTCACACTCATTTGGAAGAGGACAAGGATTTTTCAAATGCTCTTGCAACACTAAATGCATATCCAAGAAGTGCAAGTGTAAGAAGAAAGATGTGCTACGCAGCTGAACGAGTCACCAATCTTACCTCGCTGTAATAAATGATAAACATGTTTTAACTCTCATGTTTGCTTTTTATTTATTTTTATTATGTAATAGACCGCTTTCTTGCAAAAAGTCAACTTTTACTAACTCAAGGAAGTAAGAGTATACTTTCGCTAGGTATAGTCAACTCTGACTAGTAAATGTTAATCAAAATTCATCACTTTTCGTTTTTAATCAACTTTTACTGAAAAGACCAGTAAGAGTCGACTTTACATAGATAGAGTCAACTATTACTGTAGAATCTACTTTTCATATAATACATTTATTACATTTTAATATAGATCAACTATTATATAAAATAATAGCTGTTGGCATGGCTGGACATTTTTAATTCAGTTTCTAAACTTGGCATAATTTTTTAAAACTCTTTCTAAACATCCGATTGTTTTTTAAAACCAGTATTAGTTATCTGTTATATGTTTGAATCGGGTTTAATGATACTGCTTAGTAATGTAATGGTGTAATGAAATGGTTGTTATTTTATACTCCTTTGTTGTTAAAATTGGACGGTATATAATTATTAATATTTATTCGATACTGATTGAAATAAATTCGGGACCAATCGGCATCAAGAAATACTTTTCTGTAAAAGTTTATCTTTGTAGGTATTATATCACAATGTTTAAGTTCTGGAAAACTGTACTGAGTACAGAGGAAGTACTAATTATTATAGTAGGTACTACTTTAACATCTATTTTATGATATTACAGGCCAGAAGGTAATTATAAAAACTATTATATACAGAATAATCATGCACTTTTAAAGTCTGTTAACGTAAGCTTATGTTAGGAGACGTTTTGTTAGTTTTCAATTAGATCTGTTTAAAATATCTAGTTTAACATTTGTAATGGACCATTCAGAAATCCGAAATATTATTGTTAAATCAACATTTTTTTTTTCGGAAAATGTCAAGCAACTGACTTGCTCAGGAGAGGCTTAAGGCCGGGCCACACCGGGCATCCATCCGTCCAATGGACGGAAGTCCAGCCTTGAAAGTCCGCGGAGTGGTACGTTCACACCAAAAACGTCCATCCGAGGTGTATGTGGTAAGTTTTCTTTCTCTTGTGTGTATCTTTAATTTATTTTACCAGCCTAAACGCATGTGCAGAACGAAACGTCCGCTCGGATGTTTTGAAAAATCGCCTGGCCAGCGATTCCGAAACATCCATCCAATGGACGTTTGTTCCGTCCAGTGGATGGATGGATGTCGGTGTGTGTTGTCCCATTGAGAAAGCAGGCGAGCGATCTTTTTCGGACATCCAACCAATCCGTACACTGGATAGATGGATGCCCGGTGTGGCCCGGCCTTTATACTGATAGAACTACAAACCGTTCTACTACTCTTTACTAATTGTCTACTAGTAGACTCTTATGTTCACATAGCAGTTGGTAAATGTTTATTTGCTTTTAAAAGACGTATGTAGACTGAAAGACGTATGTACTTCATCACACTTTTTGGGACTCCCCTTTTAGTTTTATTTGTATTATTTATGGATAATTTACTTAAACTACAGTTACCGTCAGAATATACCTTGTTCAACACATTCTTTAAATAATAAAATATTGGTTTTTCGCTTAACTACATTTCAAAGAGGAAAAGTGTATTTATTAGTTAGATTTAACCCATAATTTACTTATACATTTTTGATGAAATTTTTGCTTTAAGACATGTCTTCCAAATAACATTTGCTATGATTCACCGTGCTTTTCAAAAAAAGGACTGAATTGTGTAACTAATTGAAAATAAAGTGTTTTAAGCCTGCCATTTTGGTTCCTTTTGTAATAAACCGTAATAGATTGGCATAATATATTACCACTGAATGATGTATAGCATTTCATTGATAATATTTCTTCCACTTACTCTTTTGGTTTAGTTTCATTCTTTAACCCACACCTAGGTTATCTACGCTACTAGGCATGGGTTGGCAATATGGTGTTCAACTATTGTATTTACAGCAACACTAATTTCCTTACGAGCATTTCTACCAATAAAAATACGAAGTATAATGTTCTACGCAATTAAAAATTTAAATAACGTAGCCTTAAAAAATCCTGTGTGATTTATTGGAAAAGTTTTAATTTTAAACATAATTTAAATTAAAAAAGCTTATATAATATACAACTATTTACTTAATAGTTTAATTGTTATTTTACTGTTTGCTTTCCTTATTTTTGTATTGGTTTTTATTAATTATAAATTCTAATATTAACTTAAATGTTTCACATCTGCCGGGCGTCCCGTGTCAGCGCCAATTTTTTTTTACTTTTTCGCTATTTGGGTGGGTTTATGTAATGATGTAACTTTAAAACAAATTAGATTTTTATGAAACTTAACAATGTGTTTTTGTCATTGTCTTCTAAGTGACCTGTGGTGATAAAAGTCTGGTTTTAAATTAATGTATATGTATATTACGTTAAATGCTAAATTTAGAAATATTAAGTACCACACTTAAAAATTACATTAAGAGAAGGGTCTTCCCGTTTAACTCAGGTTAGTAAGCAAACTAGTATAAAGAAGCTTAAATTTAATACATTTTAAATAATATAAATGCAAGTAATAAAAATATTTATTACTTAAAATAATGTACATAAATTAAATAAAAATGTATAAATAATAAATAAATAATAATAATATAAATAATACACACAAAATAAAATAAATATAATATACTTAAAATAATATACTACAACGGACAAAACTCGTTGTAGGTCTTGAGTTTGAATTTATAATTAAATTTGTAAGTTTGAATAATCTGGACTTGCCGCGGGTTGAAGCCGAATGTAGGTCACGAAAATCATGTTAACGCGGGCGGGTCGGTTATCCGGCCAAATTAAACTTTTGGACCCTGCCTGTTCGTAAAGGAATGAAAACTTGTAAAAATTACTTCAAGATTCTTTCGGGAAGCCAAAATCCAGGATTTAAATAAAAAATGAAAATCTTCAGGAAATGCATTACGCTAACCGCGGGTGTATTTACTGCAAGATTATATAATAAAAAATCACTAAGTTACGTAAGATACGAGCTATCAAAGTATGGGAAAAATTCAAAATTCCTCTAAATTGAAAAAGAAAAGGGTTTTTAGGCTTTTCTTAAAAAGGCCTAAAACAAAGGTGAAATAAGTTTTTGCGTAATTTTGTTAAATTAAAAAGTTAATGGTAATTCACTAAGTTCAAAGGATAAAAAAGTAGGTTAAAAATAAAGTTTTTTAAATTCTAACCAAAACAAGTTTTAGTATTGATAAACATAATTTATAATATAAAAGAAAAACTAGAAAATTTATGAAAGGAAAAAGGTGATAGAATTTGCACCTTTACAGCCAAATGAAAAGTTAAACTTAAATTTTTACTAACCCAAAATGGTAAATAGTATGTAAGTAACATAGTTATGTAAAAATAATCCAGTATCTAAAATATGTTTCGGGAGTAAAGTAAAACCCCAGTTTGTAAAAAATCGTTAAAATCCCCAACCTCACAGCAAGACAACCAGAAGCAGAAACGAAGTGAAAATCCGGCTAGTTAACAAGAACCAATAGACAAAAAGAAGGGTAAAACAAAAAACAGGAAGAAACTGAAAACTAGGACTTTTCCGGGAAAAATCGCCGCGGAAAAACGCGCGCGGGTCGTGTACGCGAACCAAGAATCGTACAAACGTCACTCGAGTTCGTGGGAAAAGATAACAACGAGCAGAATCCAAAGATATCACTCTCAGGAAAATCGGGAAAACCCTGGAGGAGTTACAAAGAAAAAGGATTTTCCATAGCCTAAACTGCGGGAAGCGAGATAAGGACTTGAAACAACAGAGGGGCGGGCCGAAGATGAGACGGCTGGAGGGGGAGCAGGTCTACCAGCATACGAAAGTGGGCGTACTCCAAAAACAAAAGAAAACTTACTTAAAACAATGGCTAATTCAAGTGGAAAAATAATGAAAAAATTAAAATAAAATTCAGGACGAAAAGTTACATAGACCAGAAGTTTAAATTTATCGAAAAAACGAATTTTAAAGCATTGTAGTAATACAGTGATAGAAAGCTCAAGTTGGCAATGAAATAGTGCTGAAAAACCTCATATAAACGATTGCTCGGGGAAACTCGAGATGCTTATTATTTTTACGATGTAAGTAGACGCATCGAGGCTTATTCATTCTGCGAGGTAATTAGACACATCGAGAGCGGTTACTTGTTTTTATAAAATACTTTAGCATGCTAGAAGCTAAGTATTTTCTTCGTTAACCTTTATAATTTTTATAACAAGTAAGAAGATACGTCGTTGCGGTTTTCACTTGGGATGCAGCAATAGACACCGCCTTAACTCTACAAGAACTTTAGTGGCAACTTAGTCTATACAAAGTTGGCCTAACTTGGAAATTTCTGGAGGAGGAACGCAGCCTGCAGGACAAGGGATACATGGAGTGATTCGTATATCTTCCAGACAGGACTCCAGGACACCACCAGGCGACCACTAGGACATGCAACTGTAGCTTCGAGGGAATAACCGAACCGGGATTGCAGACACGGCAGCACCACACCCATCTTTAAGAAGCCATCCATCATCCATCCAGACCACCCTACAGGACTTCACCTTCACCAACAAGACAACTTTATCAGCACGCGGAACATCTGTAGCTTGCCATCACTATACAGCGTTCGCGGAAGAAGCGTAAAATACGTTAGTCCCTATTAAAATTGCCTGAATTAAATTCAAATAAATTTATTTTAAATACTGGGTTACTTAGGATGTTAGATTAAGAAATATTGGTATTATTAATTATAAAAATAAATGCATTAAATCGTAAATTAAAATTAAAATTTTCATTAAATTATAAATTAAATTAAATTGAGTATAAAATATTAAAATAAAATATGGTAAAAGATTAGTTCTGCCTTATAGCTTAAGAAACTATTATTCTAATTGAAAAGAGATTTATTATTTGGTTTTATTGGAAAAAGATTAAATCCAAAAGTTCTGTTTTACGTTTAAAGTTTGAAAAAAGAAGTTATTAAAATTGTATTTGCTTTATAAAAAAGTTATTATTTACAAAAATACCTAGTATTCAAATATCCAAATAGTTTATGAATTATAGATTAAGAATTGATACAGTGAAATTTCATAAAATAACTGCAAGCATAAATAAGCCATTTACAAGGTTAGTTTCAGTGTACTCACTCTTCAGAGGTTTACAAAAAGTAAAATTATTAACTTGTGTTCTAACTGAGCTAAATTCAAAAATAAATTACTGGAAGTATAAAGTAAAGTTTTTTGTCGGGATATTCAGCAAACTGAATATTTGACACATAGTTATTTCACCTAGGCCAAACAAAGTGAGATTGCCTATAAGACTTCCAGTAGGTGGAAATAACTTATTCTTCAACTTAACCAAGAAAACGGTTATTCGTTGTAATACATTTAATGTATATTATTATGTTTGTAGGCTATACAACGGCCTTATAGCTGCGGTGATCTAAAACTCAAGGGCCTTTGTTCGAATCCAGGAGAGTAGCCTTATATTAATGTCGTCTAGTTGAAAAAAAAAAAAAAATTTCAGATGATGAACGTCCGCCGATGCTTTCCCCTTTTAAAAAAGTTGTAAAATAAAAAATGTGTCTAAAATAAAAAATTTAGAAAGGTTCCTTATTATAAAATGAATAAAGCACAGTAAGAATGTTAGTATTGTAAAGTTTTCTGTCATTTTCTCCCACAAATAACTAAATTATTATAAATTTAACAACCAATTACCTAAACTTTGTTTAAATATTTCGTTTAAGTTCGAACCGAGTTGTATAATTGAACCAACATTTCGAAAGTTTTAACGGCTGTTGCGGAAACAAATTTGTATTAAATATCCTGTTCCGAACGAATAACAATTAACTTTTATTAAATTTATGATAAACTGTGTACTGCTGTAAAAGAAAGGTTGCTTAAAGGAAATACATCGCAATTAATTAATATACAAGACGACCTAAGTAGCTCCGTAAATCAATACCATCAGGTTGTGTTGTACACGAACCAAGCCGAGGAGATGATTTACGCAGTGTTATATTGGCGCAATGCATTACACATTCAGGCGCTAAATTGTGAAGTCGTTGTTGAAAGAAATTTAAATTCACTTTTAACAACTCATTTCGGTTATTTTGCTAGTTGCAAGTAGTTAAGCACCTCTATAAATCTTGAAAAAGTTGCCCAACACTAGTAACACGGTAACAGTATAAGTTTTATTTTATTTACAGACGGACTAATTATTATATTTCCTTTGTCGTCAAAATTAAATATACATAAATATATATATTATATATCTGTATTTAATAAAAAAATATTTAACGTATTTACTTTATGTCAGTAAATTCAATATTACTTTCGACATAATGCTTAATGTCAATGTTTAATCATAAAATAAACGTAGTTTAGAGTAATTTGTGATTTTTAACGTCCATTTTAAAAATAATGGAAGTGTAACTATGAGGTGTTTATACATGTTGGCTGTTCTTTAAAACAAGGCTAAGATAGATTTTTTCCTAATTTTAGTTTGTTTTTTATAGTTAACTAAAGGTTTAGGTTAATTTTACTAGGGTATATGTACAAAGTATACAAACATGTAAATTGTGTGCTTAAGACCACGGGAAAAGTGTACACTTTTTAACACTTTGAAAAGTTTTGGTCTTGCCGAGATTCGAACCAGCAGAGTCCATCACAACAGACTAGCGCCTTAGCCGGTTAGGCCACGAACGCATTGCTAGTTAAGTATATTTGAGTTGAGTATATAAGTGTAACACATTGGCCTACGTCATAGGCTTAACCCGTTAACGTTAACACAATGTATAGTTTAATTGGTAATACCTCTGAAATGGACATTGTGCTTCTTCATTTCGTAAGTTGTGTTCAAAAGTTTACACTTCTCCCGTGTGGTTTTAAGCATACAATTTACATTTTCCTTTTTCGATTGGTCTAACTCGATGCAACTCTAGGTCGAATTCAGTTGGAATTCTAGTTAGGAAGGTCACACAAAAAGAGAGCAAAATACTCGGTGCAAAATTACTTTCGATTAGAGAATTTAAGTGGCAGTCATTTTGAAAACTACTATAGTCGTCAATATCACATAAACTGATTTACGTTTACAACTAAATTCAAGATATTGTTTTGAATGTATGTACATAGAGTGGGGAAGTGGGAGAGGAAGACTGCTACTAGCTCGGGTGACCGTGACTTCTTGACCGTTAAGTGATTAGGCCTAATCAAAGAAGTTATGATTTGAGTAGTGTAGGAGGGGTTTGACTGTACAGAGACTTGGCTTGCACCGAAGTCGTTAAAGCTACAAAGCATACAATTATGAATACAACAACATTAATTACGTACGTTGTATAATATATATATTTTAAGTACCAATTCGTTATAATGTAGGCCTACTGTATTGTTGAAAACAGAAAATATGTACAGGTTATCATAACAACTGTCATACTGCTCTTTTTTATGAATAAAAACAATCATTTACAGGAAATATTCTATATTTCACCTTTCATTTAAAACATTGTGGTCAGTGACATATTGAACCTATAAAACTCCTTCTAACATATTATATTACTAGATTAAGTTACAATCATTGATTTAATTTATATTTTTTTAATCTAACACAATAAAATGGCACATCACATATCGTTAATGGCAAAGAGTCTTTTGGCTACACTGTAGTTATAAATGTTTCCACGTTAAGATGGAAATGCTATTATACGAAAAGTGTAATTGATGTCATAGATTTTTCATCGAGATCCCTTATTTTTCAATATTATTTTTTAGAGCATCTTTGAGCCTAAAAGACAGTATTTCGTATAACAATACATTAGTATTACAACATATTTTTAGTACCATAGGACATTGTTGTAAATCTCCTAACATCCAATATTTCTTACTGCTAAGTATTTAGATTGCTAAATAATTGCATTCCCTTTTGACCGAAGTCAACGTGTCAATAACGTTTATTTAAAAAAATGATAGAAAAATGTTTTAGTAAAACATTTAAAACCAATCGTACAACGTATTTCTTATCGTTTTGTGTTTCATTTTTCAGGATAATACCGACGGGTTACCGTCGCTTGAAAATACACACATACTTTCACACGGATTTTAACCTGAGAGTAAGGTATTGTTATATCAAATTATGTTTGTCTTTGATTTTAATGTTGTTTGCAGACATTTAATAAAAAGATACAACGTAATTTAACGTATGATAAATAAGACTTATTTTTTGTGCTCAGTACTTAAAACTGCACAAAAGTACTGAATAGTTAGTCAACTTCGGCAAAACATTTACTTATTCACTTATTATTAATAGATAGCAGTGCCAACGTCTTTAAATCGGTAAAGGTATGTTTTAAATGAGGACTGATTAAATACTCATAATATGAATTCTTATTTTATGGAATGTATGATGGCGGAATGAATGAAAGAATATTTCATTCAAAGAATGCCTTTGTAAATATTGTGATAGTTGTGTACAAAGGTAAGATAAATATTGTTACTTACTAATTACAGTATCTTATTCAACATACCTTAATTTTCAGTCAATAGTAGTACTTGCTTGTTTTTCAAAGTATGGCTACATGTTTCGCTGCCACAGGCAGCATCATCAGGCCAGCCAACAACACTAATACTAGTCCATTGTTTACATAAACATCACATACATAACAACACAATAAACATAAATAATTGTGCAGATATAGCACTTGTCAAAAATGCAAAATAAAAATTGTTCTAGTTCACTATACTTAGTCCACATGTTACTTCACTGAGTTGTACTGGGAGACTCTCAGTACAACTCAGTGAAGTACCATGTGAGTATAGTTGTAACATGTGGCCTGATGATGCTGCCTGTGGCAGCGAAACATGTAGCGCCATACTTTGAAAAACAAGCAAGTACTACTATTGACTGAAAATTAAGGTATGTTGATTGACCAAAGTAGTTCTAAAGCTAAACAATGAATATAGTATCTTATTATTTGAAAATGCTGAGTCATTATTCTCATTCTGTTTATTGATGTCTAAAATTTGTTAAGGCCTAATGTGATAAGTTCTTATTAGAAATTATTTTGTATTTTAATGTTTGTTTTGTTTAAATTACTTGTATTCACACTATGCTTTATTTTGTATCTTGAAGTGGTTTTGTTTTCACTCATATCTGTTAGGTTATTTTATTAAGTATTACACTTTGGCCAGAAGTAATTTATGAATTATTTAAGGATCTGTTAGGTTAAATGAAGAGAGGACGAAAGGAAGGAATTACTTCGTCCTTAAATGAAGCCTAAATTATAATTATTATCATTGTTTTTCACATACCAAATAACATTAGCATTTCTTTCCAAGCCGGAAGTAAATATCAAATAGATAAACTACTTTCATTATTTGAAAGAATGTTGCTTTACAATACAAACAACACGTTTTGTTCCTTTTCATTTTTAGTTTAGCTCCACCAGATATTTTAAAATTCCAGCTCTCACTTTTCTCCTAAGATACTATTTTTCATTATTTCTGCGGTGTACAATCATGCAGATAATTATAAAACTGTCTGCCTGTATACTGTAACCACTTTTAATTAATTAAGTAAGAAATAAACACATCTAACACTGCAAACATCGTGTAATGAGTGAACATAACAAATATGTTTACATTAAAGTAGAAGCTGTATTTTGATTTGATAAACTGGTTTAGCGGCACCACTACGTTTCCTGGGAAGCAGGATGTTTAGTCAATTAACTGGGCACAGCGTCAATCATTCTGTTACGGCGGTTGATGCCAGATAGCACTATCAACATCGCCTGCCTCCCTGGTTTACGCTCCACTCATTTCCACTTTTCATTATCGTGTTTTGTGGAATATTGATATCAGTCTTGTTTTTTATACAAAAGTTATCAATGTTTATTAGAAACCAAATAATTATGTTTCAGTGAAAGACCAACTTACATCTAAGCACAGATGGTCTACACAGATATATAAATAGATTGAGACACGTTTTAATCAACTGTACAGTAATGCAAATGACGTAAATTTACCGCAGGACCCTCGGCTGATATTTTTGCAGACGACGACCTTGTTTTACATTTTACTGTAAAATGTTGAATTTAGGTAAACATACTGTGATTAAAGACTATAAGATCTTAAGGATTTCTTTTATTCTTGCATTTCTGTTGGCGTATGGTCGAATAGTAAATTCGCGAGAGTGAAAATTTGAGCGGCTACTCCATAGAGGGTAGACGACTCTTTCTCCTTTTGTTCAACTATGCAATATTTTTAGGACACCTTTGGGATATTCTTTTAGTAGCTTTTTTGACCTTGGAAACTGGCTGCACGAATTTATAAAATCTAGATTAAATAAATGTCCGCAATAAATAAATTTATTGATTCCCTAACGTGGTAAGTTGAAATATTACCGTATTTGTAGGATATTTCAAGATCTCAGCGTTTTAACGTGACTGGTTGGACGCTAGTAGACAATTATGAGTTAAGCTACAGCAATTGATGAACACTGTAGATTGATATATGCGAGCACAGATGCGGCTGTGCACGCATTGATTGAAAACAAGAATGATTGGACGCTTTTGGATAACGAGTTAGTAAAATGACTGCGGCCGTCTAGTGTGCCACAGTGACCGTTGTGCATTCCATTTGAAGGTGTACTCGTATGTTTTGCGAAATTTCGCGCAAATAATAAAACATTTTTAAAGCCCTTGATTATGTATTTTAATCTATTCAACTATAAGATGGGGTAGGTAAATATTTCCTTTTCCTATTCTACACGAAAATATTTGTTTTCAGTGACCCTATATTTTGACCTGTTCGTCGATTCATCACCAAACTAATATTGTTTTTCAGAAGGTATAGCACCTTGACGGAACTACCTTAAGAAGTTTCATTTTTAAGTCTATCACACAAAATAAGAGCAATTTTAATAACGTTGTTTGAGAAGGAATATTGCTCTATTCACTTTAGATCAAAGCACGAAGGTCACTTTAGCTCTATGTTTTAGGTGTCACGAAATAGTCCATATTACCAAAGGAGTAAAACTACGAGTAAGCCTACTAAATATTTGTAACTACATCACTTAGGTATATTAGCAACACTGTTTTCAAAGAAAAAAGAAGCTCTGAAGAGGCTAAATACATTGTTTATAAAGTAAAAGAAAAAAGAATACTTTACAAATGTTTCTGTCATAAAATTTTTGTAATTGTTTACTACTATTTTATTAGAAACTAGGAGAGACCCCTGCGTGCTCCGCACGTCAAGCCCTTTGGGACCTTCTATACACATAATTGAGTTATGCTTTCTTTATAATGTAGGATTAATAATAACCTAAAAACTAAGATGGTAAATAATGTTAAATATCCAAATACTTTTTTTTCGTGTATTTTATAACAGCAGTTATAATTAAGTTTAAAAAACCAGCAAGGTTCAGGCCTACACTTTAATTAAAAAAATAACCTAAATGTTAGAAATATAAATAATTGTTAAAATTTTTAAATCAGCTGTTAATGGAAATATTACAGCAAACAGCTGATTATTGTATTAACGATAAACATATATGTATTTATTATTTAGTATGGTGGTCCATTGCAGTAAAATAATTAGTAGCCTATAGTTTGTGTTGTTTGTTGTTTTTAAGTCTAGCAATAGCGTTGTTTTTCAAAAAGGATATAAAACGTGCTTTGTATTGAATGTAATGTTTTATAAAAATTTCAAAGCAATCGGTGAAGTACTTTCAGAGATTTAAGATCTTTAACAAACGAACATAATTATGAAGTAAATACAACTTATGAATCATTATTTGAAGAAAGAATATATGTATAATGTCTGCAGATTTAGCAAAAGCCTAAATTATTTGTATTTATTCGATTACACATTTTATCCATATTAAATCTCATAATTAATTAAAGTGTACTACAAAAATGCATTTCCCTATTGCACGGACGTAACGTGAATGTACTTTATGCAACATACTTGACTAGTGAACCATCAGTTACTATGTATCTCGTGAATGTTAGCACGCTTATTAGAGGAAGGAGGGAGGAAGGATGGATCGGAACATGCGAGTATGCCACGTGGCAATAATTAGGTTGGAAATAGACAAGGCCAGTGGACTGCAGAATGATGGAATATGAATAGATAAGACCATTTGTTCGCAGACATCTTTATGGGTCAGATATT
The DNA here is from genome assembly GCA_018207615.1 of Philaenus spumarius. Lineage (NCBI taxonomy): Eukaryota > Metazoa > Arthropoda > Insecta > Hemiptera > Aphrophoridae > Philaenus > Philaenus spumarius. The sequence continues at coordinate 238,570 of JAGFPH010000262.1, read as the reverse complement.
AAAATACGGTATTTAATACAAAATACTTTTTTTTTACAAAAAGGTCACGTTCTGAATTGTTATGCAAAATATGCATTTACTGCAAAAACATGTATTAACTAAAATCATTCGTTACCGGCTAGTTATTTTATTGGTGTTTTATGCACTTAAATATTGCAGTCTGCCATTTTAAACTTTTAGGAGATAAAATCAAAAATAATTCTTTTGGAATTTTCCCGTCGGTTACACCTATAACTTTGAAAGTTTTTAAGTTTCTAACTCATATAGAATATAATTTAGAATTTGTATAGATTAGTTTGTCGTATATGTGATTCACAAAGTCCGGAGACACCCCTGTAACTCTTTAGTGAGTGGGTAGAGAAAATCCAAATTCATAAAATGTTTATAAGGTATAAAAATATTCTTTTCAATGTATGGGACAACTTTGCTCCAATATCCAAAATTGGAAATTTTGTGGGTTGCTAAAATTTTTTTAATGTAGACCCCTATCGTGTGACCCCTAATTTTAAAAGTGTTGATTAAAGAAAACCGACAAACTAAACTAGAGGTCTCTATCTTAACCCTACTGAAAGTGATCGTCGTTTTTTTATCAACACTTTTAAAATGAGGGGTCACACAACAGGGGTCTATATTAAACAAATTTGAGAACAAACAAAATTTCAGTTTTGAATATGAGGGCAAACTTCCCCATACATAAAAAGTACAGTTTTATGCCTTATAAACGTTTTATTAATTTGGCTTTTCTCTACCCACTCACTAAACATTTACAGTAGTGTCTCCGGACTTTTCAGCACCTCTGTATAATTATATTTGTATTTGAAACTACCCCCATCTTGAAATTTACTCTTTTTTCATTAAATTATGGTTTTATTTATAAATTATGGTTTTATTTATACAAATTAATGTTAGCTTTGTGGTTGTGATTATCCCCACACTCATATTGAAACAAAATTGGAAATATTAGTTAACACGGAGAAGTGGGATTGGCGTGTGAAGCATGCTGTAGTCTCCAATAGTAGGCTTATACTTGTAACTTAACACATTCACTCGTTAACTAGGCAAAAATTTTGTTTTCAAATCTTTCAGGATGACATGTCTTATAATTTTATGAGATAATAAAAAATACATAATACCATCTAAAAGTTTGATTGCTAAGCAACAAAAAAACTACTGATATTTTGAAAAAAAGTAAAATTATTAATAAAGTATAGAACGGTTGATAAGTTCTCGGCAAAACCACAATGAAAGAAAGATATTGGTTAAAAGATTGAACACATAGAAAGCGGTATTGATAATCGATACATTAACTAACATTTCACTCATTTGACATTTCGTACAGTTAAATGTTTGTGCGGACCTACCAACGACCCTACACGATTTGAAGACTAACATCCAGGAAGAAATTGCCAACATAACACTTAATATACTGGCAAGAGTCATGACAAACACCAGAAATCGGTTTCATCAGTGTATGGAGAATGGAGGACGTCACCTACCTTATATGATCTTCAAAACTGTGTAAAACAAAACTTTAGGTAATTCCCTACATTATAAAAAAACAAATCAAAATGTTCTGATTCATTCTATGGGGTTTATTAAGTTGAAAAAAGGAAGTTATGCTGCTGCAGCCTGTATTTATTGCAAGATTATATCCAATGGGTAAAATTATAAACTGCAAATATATGGCATACATATTTTAATAAGTTTTGTTTAAGTTCAACAAGAATTCTATTAGCTCAAATAAAATATGTTTTTGTAATAAATTATTTCTTAGTGTTTGGTATTTCAGTAAAAGAAGTGCTTAGCCAGGCTAGTAACACATATTGTCAATGAAATGTTGTCGCTAGAAACTGAGATATTATGTTTAAAGGCGGCTTTACACGAAGCTAGTAACTCGTACAAGTCACAAAAACCGAGTACTTCACTCTAGTACTCGCCTTGTGTAAATTGGTGTTCTGTATGCCAGTAAAGTACTGCGAGTGTCCATGCCAGTCGAGCGAATAGAAATAAATCCTATTTACTGGAACGAGTTGGTTCCCCCACACAATACTCGAATGTACGGCGTACTAGCACCGTTGAGAGACCGATTACACGATTCTAGTAACACATACGAGTGGTTAGGTTAGTGCTACTGAAGTCGTTGATAGTGAGTACCCCGTGTAATATTTGATATTTTCTCCAACAGTAAATAAAAAGAATTTGGAGACATTCGCATGCAATTTCCGTATTCGGAAATGTCCTCTAAAGCCAGCTCCTTAAGAAGCATACTTGAGGCCCCGCGGGCGGATCTTCTAGTCAGCCGTTTTCTTACCCATATTTTTGTTGGCACTTTTTCTTCCGATTCGATTATTTCCATCATTTCTTCGTGTTTAATACACGTCTTTAAACACTTTTTGTTCGAAGACTTTTTGAATATAGTGGTAATTTTTGCAAGAAAATACGAGCCAAAACTCGACTTCTGGAAATAGCTGCTAAAACGAGTGGCGGCCAATAGTTAACAACCAATTTTAGACGCCGCTATCCCTGTCAAACACTCGCCTACAGTACTCGTCCCAGTGACTCGTACGAGTTACTAGCCTCGTGTAAAGCCGCCTTAATAAATATTTAATTTTTAACCCCCGACACAAACAGAGGGGTGTAAGTTTAACGCGTGTATCTGTGTGTGGCATCGTAGTTACCAAACGGGTAAACCAATTTTGATTTTTTTTGTGACGATCGAGAATGTTCTTGTAAAAGCATGCATAGTACAATAACGTAAACCTAGAGCAAGTCCCATTCAGATTGGGAAAATGCGGAGAGTTAAGTCCCATGCCGTTTAATTACCCTACCCCTCTCTACCCTCACTGACATGTCTGTAATCTACCAAAACACGTAATTTTAGACAAATCTTTGTGAATATGTTACATATGTGAGTTGGTACGTTTATAACTATATTAAAAACAACCATAAGTGTGGATTGGGGCACTGAGAGTTGTAAAATCGCACATATCTTTCTCCATCCTGAAATATTTGTGATAGAGAAACAGACGAAACCTAATGAGACATTAAATAAAATAAAGTTACTTGTTTGATTAAAATATTTATATTATTTAAGAAAATGATCTTATTTGCTAAAATAATGGCAATAAATAAGTTCACCAAATGTTTAGTTTACAGTGAAAATTAAAATTGTAACACTTATTTACAATTACTACAATAATTGTAAATGGACAATGAAAACATCAATTCATAAAATAACTTTACAAGTTTTATTAAATAAATAATATGCAAAGTTCCTCTTTCATGGAATAAGCTGCAACGCTGGAGAAATTATGCAACATAAATAACATTATGTATAAATTGATAATATCAAAACGACAATTCTAGTGATCTTGTAAAACCATACATTACCGCCTACACTGCTCTGCCAGTCCAGTGAATTCCGCAGCTATGGAACAACATATATGAATATTCATTTATATTCGTAAATGTTAAAGTTTAGAAAGTCGAAACGTAAGTTACTTTTGTTTGCGTTGATTGCGTTTGTTTATCTTTATGAATAAATGCTACTGTATGTGCAATGGTTTAATGTGATCATGAAAGTCCCATACAGAGCGGCTAAATGGTTCCAGTGACTGAGTAACAGCATGTGTCGTTCTGGGAATCATATGTGCGTGCATACGTATCAAGTCAGTAACATGTACGAGATGAAGTTTAAACGGGTTATAAAATTGAATCAAGAATAAATACAAAACATGCATACACTGCTCTACCAACTGTACTTTGAAAATACATTTTACTAGACTCTCCACCACCAACAACAGAAGTAAAGAACTAGTACTTTACTCAAATTATGTAAATTTTGAGTTGCTATATCAGACAAACAATGGCTTAGATCTTATCCGGGTTAAACACTGAAGTGGCTTTGCATGCAGCTTGCTGCAAGTGGCAAATGGCTGCTAAAATCAATTAATGCTTTTAAACGGGACCCTACACACTGAAGTAGCAGTGGCATGGTGCATCATCCGTGCCTCGCGCTGCTCCACCACCCGCCACTCGAACACCGATCGGTCGGATTCAAATGGAACACCTATCTCATATGGGATTCTGAAGCCTTTAACTTCCCTTTGACGCAAGTAATGGAAATGAAGGTTCTTTCCTTTTCCTTTATGACACTTAAAAATTGTATATTTATTCTGTCGGCGTGATAGGCTACCATTTCCTCCCTTTGGGCGCATTCAATCAAAATTAGAGTCCTTATATTATCCTTTCCTCACTCACTTATAAAACAAATACAGCAAATTTCGACTATCTAGAACCATAAGAAATTATAAGAATTTATATATTTGTGCAGGGGTGATTATCCCCGAGATAATATAGGCCTACACCTATATTTAGATTATAGGCCAATCATATCGAGTTTCATCAAAATAGTTAAGTGATTATAATAAGTTACTATAATATGCATAATAATATTCAAACACTGGTTATTTGATGAAACATTACTTCAATAAGTCTAAGTGTAATTTATAGCAGTAGATATGTGTAACAAAGAGATATAGGCTACTTGGTACAATTCATTTATGGCATTTCCAAAATACAATAATGACAATAATTAAGCCTATGTCACTATTTTTTTAACATCATTATTAATAAAATAGGCTAAAATTCATAATCTTTTTCGTCTTACAACGTCAGCTAACAACAGGGACCACTCGTCTTCACTTGTTAACAGTTTTGGTTATACTGATGGTGGTCAGATATAAATGTACGGTCACTTGGCGCCATTCCAGTGAGTAAGCTACTTGCATCGTACTCGCGGATGCACTGGCACGACGCATGCAGCGTGCCTCCGCGTGATAGCCACGCCACTTCAGTGTGTAGCCCGCCTTAGGTCTGCAGTCGACCTAAGCAAACATAGTAAGTGAACTATAATGGTTCTCCAGAGAAATAAAAAATGACTCCAGAACAAAAAATAGTGATAAACCATGTATGCTTAAATGTATTGACATAGTTATGTATCAATTTGAATTTCATAAAATGATTGGGAAAGCATAAGCAGTTTATTCTTCAAACGCGTTGACCACAGACGAAAGTGTGTCAGATGGTTCTCGAACATAGATGAAACAGATAGATTTCACGTAAATATCACAGACTTAAAAATAAGTATAATTTAAAAAATATAGATTTCAAAATTTAAATACATTTTTATTAATCTTGCATATATTTAAAATTGTAGATTCTTCTTAACGTATGCAAATAAGCAAACACCATCATTGGTAATTTACTATTGTAAAATCTTTTTTGAAATTATAATATATTTATTTTATTACTGGTAGTAATTACGTTTGAATATTACTAAAATACTAACTTAAAAAGTATCATGCACAAATTTATGTTTTACTAATTAATTTATCTACGAAATTGTGTAATATTTTAAATTTAACTAATAACGTAATGGATGTTTAGTAACGGATGCATAAAATAAAGTAATTAAACATAAACTGGAGTGCATAGCAATAAACAGTGCATTCCGCCGCCTATAAACCAGTCAGGCCATATGTGACGACTGATCTTTACAATACTGTTGTTGGATATGTCGTACGCTTTAATACTCTCTTAGATCTGGCGCCGTAAAAACTGTGCGACGTTAAATAACCACCATTTAATCGTTATTACGTCTGACAGATATATCTCAAAGTAAGTCATATTCATTATAAATAGAGATGTGTTTGCTTTACGATCGATTTTAGTAAGTGGTGAGGATGGTTTGTAGATTCATCGACCGCGACAGCTGGAGGCAACTGAGTAAAATTTGAGTAGTCAAGGAATCGGAAATAAGACTTCATCAACAGCACAATCTGTACAGAAGTTTTAGTTATATAATGAATAAACGTAGAGGTAGAGCCGTAAGTATTTAAACGAAGTGTTGTGTAGCTTATCTTTTGAGAGCCTGGAAAGTTTGTTTTTACAAAGCGGGATCCATATCTAGTCGAAAAATCCTTCTTTATATAGTTATAGTTGCAGATATTTTAAAAGTCAAAGTGAAAATAAAAACAAAAACAAAAATCAAGACACCTACTGTATCTGTAGCCCTTTTGATTCTTTGTCGGATGGTCTCACGGTCATAACAATCAGATGAAGGATACTAGCTAAGTTAAAGATAATAAAAGCATATGTACGTACAATATTGTTGTATTAAGCTAGGTTACATACCTTACGTACCGTCAACATTTCTGTGTCCTTTAATTAGCGACGACCGGTTTCGGAAGCTTACGCTATGCTTCCATTGTCAAGTCACAAGAAACACGAAATACAAATAACAAAAAGCACACCTAAAATTAAACAAAACAACACATGTCCAACATAAATAAATAAAAATAAAAAACACACGACACACTTCGAGCATGCTGGCCAGCCGGTCGTAAGGAACTATTTTGTACAAAAAACAAAATGGCAGATATCTGAAAAACGAAGCGTTTCCGGGTCTATGATTATATCAACTTTTTTTCTTATTTTTAGCTATAGAATGAGCTTCTGAGAGATTGCCGCATAGTTTTGACTTACCATGTATATCCAAGTCTAGTGAGTCGCATCCAAATAAATCATAACGTTTCGTACTTTTAGACTTTTAATATGATTAGTTGTAGTGTTGCTAGTAAATTATACAATAATGTTGATATTTTTAAGTTTAAATCACCATCGTTAGGAAGTTTTGGTTTTAAAGCAAAATTCTGAAACACAATGTGGCGTAAAAGGTTCAAGAGAAATACAATCTCCATACATTCTTTTAGTTAACATTTTGCAAGTACGGTTTGCTTAGTGCTTTTAACGATTGAATGTGAAACTATTTCTCTGTATTTGAGTTGAGCTGTTTTGCTCCGAGAGACTGTCGTTAAAGTCGCTAACGGTTATCGTAGGATCTAAGTAGGTGACTAGTGATGATAAACATAAAACTATGAGTGTCCATGCAATCGTAGCTCTTAAATTTTGCTCAGTGTAAGGACTGAATGAGAGCTCATAGTAATATAGTCCAGTTTCGTTAAAAAAATAATACTGTAATAAGCCAACTTTTCAACAATCCTCGTTAATAATAGATGCGACCATGGGTAATAAAACGTCAAAACTAAACCATTTTCTTGTGCACAATTTTACACCAAGGTTTCACAGTTTAAAGGAGGTTTCCCTTTTACTTTCTCACTATACTATAGATAGACTATACTACAGATAGAGAAAGTATAGTGATCACAAAACAAGTCGATGTTAAGATTTTTGTGGAAATATCCGTTTTGGGACCCACTACTGAGTCCAAAAAAGTGGTTTTTACAAAATGTCTGTATGTATACAAATCTAGAGAGAAAACTATTCAATCGATTTCGAACAAATTTGCACCAGACATGTCAATTAGACCTGTAGGCTTATAGATGCACAAAAAAAGGTGTTGAAAAACAACCCCCTTTTTGGCCAAAAAAATCAGTTATTATTATTTTTTTTAAACGGCTCTAAAGATTTTGATAAAATTTAGTTTATTTGTAGCCCTTCATGTACCCTACCATATGCAAAAACCGCTTCTTTCTAAAAATTCTAATTTAGCTATTAATAATTATAATAACTTTTTAAAAATTTTTCAAAACATTTTTTCGTGCATCTTTACAGGCCTAATTTACGTGTTTGGTCCACATTTGTTCGAAATCGATCGAATCGTTTTCTCTCTAGCTAATAATAATAATATTTATTAGTTAATCTCCTACTTTAACATCACCTCTCCTACCAATCCTACAATTATGAAGTTACAGTGAATCTGTTTAATAATTTAAATATGTTTGTGAGAAAGTATGTGCCAGTTCCTGGTACCGTTTATTAAATTTGTGAACTTTTCACTAAATTTACGAATATAAGTTTAAACCTACTCGCTCGAGACGAATAGTAATCAGGTATATTCGTGCAATTAATTTCTGAATTTACGATACGTAACAGTTGTACATGATACTAATTTAATTTTAAAATATATTATTTATTTCTATTTTTATAAACCTATTCAACAGTAACAGCGAATAAAACTTATTTATACAACTTGTCACTAACAGAACTTGTATTTCAAAAGGTTTTAAAAATAAATAAATAAAGAATCAAGATAATTTATTCCTTTTAGTTATTTTTCCCGATTGCTTCTGACGTGCTCAAGTTGAGTTTTTTTTCTAGAATTGTGTTTACATGTAATTACGTAGGACTGTGTCAAAGAAAACTTTATAAATTTGTTTAACTAACGCTTCCTTTACAAGATCTTAGGAAATAAATAAGATTATATTTCACACAGAAAACGTATAATGTTATAGCCTAGATACTTTTACTTCGTTTTGTATCGAAATGTCAATTAACATTTTAATTATAATGCATGATCCTATTATTGCAATCAGAATATTATGATACACTAGCTGGTCCGATCCGGCTTTGCACGGATAGACAAATCAAAGTTAAATGTACATTAACAAAAAATATATATCAATGAATACATTATAAACTATGTATTTCTTATGGGGATTTTTAGTAACTTTGTCCTCCCAAACCCCCTTAAAATTTCAAATGTTTTTAAAACCTTTCTTAGCGAACACCTAGAGCCCTAGAGGAATCTACATACCAAATTCCATTCCAATCCGTTCGGTGGTTTTTTTCTTTTTAGTAACTTTGACCCTCTCCCCAAACCCCCTAAAATTTCGAATTTTTCAAAACCTTTCTTAGAGAGCACCTAGGGCCCTAGAAGAAGCTACATACCAAATTTCATTCCAATCCATTCGGTGTTTTTTTTAGTTTTGACCCCCCCCCCCCCCCAAACCTCCTAAAATTTCGAATTTTTTGTTTTTTAAAACCTTTCTTAGTGAACACCTATGGTCCTAGTGGAAGGTACATACTAAATTTCGTTCCAATCCCTTCAGTAGTTTTTGAGAAATCGTGATCAGTAAGTCAGTGGATTTGGATTTTATAATATATTCATTATAATTGCAATGTAATAAAATATTAATATATATATTACAAATTTAACATACTAGCTGACCCGTGCCAATACTTTGCAAGTTAGGAGTACTTACCTGATTTAATACATTTATTTATTTTTGATTGATTTTTCCGATAGATTATACTTGCATATAGAATGTAAACAATCTGACTAACAGCTGTCATGTTAGTTTAACAGATTTTTAATAGATGGCGCCTTTAATTATTAACCATATGAAGTATAATATAAAAGTTGTTCATCAAATTTTGTATCGAAAACATGAATTTTAAGCGGTTTGTCTATTTCCCGTCAATAGCGAGGAACATAAGCTTTAAAATGATGCTTGTATCATTAATTTTGATGAAGAATTAATGGAGATATCGCTTAACAAAAAACAATTGAGAAATAATATATAAGGATAAATTTGTTTCGTACTTTTATTTTTATAGCCAGAACAAAATGTAGTTAACACGGCACGGCATCTCTGTCACCTGGGCCGATTTTAATAAGTGGTGTCATTAGAAAGCCCGTCTTGAGTTTATTATAAAATAATTCTCAATGAATCAAATTCAATATAAAATATGTTGAACAAATATTTAACAAGACTTTATTTGTTGCCTTGTCTGTATTTATTCCATAGCAATCAGGTGAACACAACAGATTTGTCAGCTGATTAAGGTCACCAGCTTCAATAACTGAACGCATTATTAGGTTGGGTAGGCTATATACTGTAAAAATATAAAGTATCCCACGTAGAAACTTTAGTGGTTGACTTAAATTATGTTTAACCACTGTTAATTTAATTCATTGGTCTCTCTTATAGTAACATAATTTACAAACATGAATCTTTTTACTTAGGTTCTACTCAAAACATTTCGGTTTGTGGTTTTCACTGTGGATGGGAGGGAACTTTGCCTAGTTAAAGTATTATTTTTCGGGGAAACTTAATATAAGGTGTCCCTCAGTTCTAACAATTTTGGAATTATAATAGTTATTTGAGACGAACAAACCTATATTTAGTTTCATGATTTTGGTATCCAAGTCACTTCATAAAATGAAATAAATACAGGAAATTACTATAGTATTTTACCTGATTGTTAGTCCGTCTTGTGACTTCTTGAGTTGTCTTACTTAAGACTTTGCAGTGTATCATAGACGATAAGATGGTGTACACCAACCGGCTAAATCCGAGTCGCACTATAAATTATGTGTTGTGTACTTTGTGTTATTAGTGTTTGTGAGTGTATACGACGACCTGAATAGTAATTAATATATTTTATACTTGATAATGAGATTACGGTCTAAAACGCATCGTAAGTATTACAACTCAAGAAGTCACAAGACGGACTTACAATCAGGTAAAATAATATAGTAATTTAATGTATTTTTTTCATATATTTAGTGAACCTATTAAAATTGTAATTACGTATTGATCTTTAAAAGGAGGTGATTAAAAATAAACGTCTTATGTATATTTTATTTGATCAATTTAGGGTTTGGACCAGTTGGATTAACCTCATAATAAGTGGTAAAGAGTTATATTCTTTTAAATCAGTTTTAAAATCTTTTATTGCAGACAATTTAGGCCAACATTTCAAGAAGAATTTATAGCTTATATTGGCGTAAAATTCCAGATGTACCAACATAAAGTGTTCATGATTACTGTTAATAAATCTGACAACATTGTCACTTAGCTTTCGTTATTAATGTTGATTGGTCCAACAACACTGCCAGCTTTCGCGATTAGTGTTGATGGACCTGGCAACACTGTCTGTTAGCTTTTATTATT
>JAGFPH010000262.1:205571-227800 GCA_018207615.1 Philaenus spumarius | reverse complement strand
TGCGATTTGATAATTGAAATGTAAACTACAATCACTGCGTGCATTATTTCTCAAAACAATACTTTCTCTTTGAACGTTACATATATGATTGGTTTAAAGTAGGTTGAGTACACTTTCTGCCTATGATAACCGGTTTGGGAGTATATCAATCAACATGTTATAAAGCAATAAAGTGACATTTCGGTGCGTTGTCAAAGCAATAAAAAAACAAAATACAAGAACAATGGAATAATATACTTACAATAACTAAATTTATTGAAAGCGAACACGATTTTACATATAGACACGTTAGAAAGCAAACAGCATATCAAAATAGTAGAATGATATAATGTATGCACGGTGCACATTTTTTTAAACTTGAATAAAATAATTTAAACTGGAAATGTATAGTTTACGCTGTTTGGTCGTGAATCAATGCAGAAGCTAACATGGTACAAAGAATGTATTAATCAGTTTGGTGAAAAGTCGGCCGTGTTTCAACTATCGGATTTAGGGCAGGTTTTTTGTACACTCATTTAATTATTTAATCTTTCATTAAAGTCAGTCTTTCCTTAAATCTCTAATTCTAGTTTCTAGAACATTCATTTGCTAACGGGTATTAAACATTCATCAAGTTAATAATCCAATCCCAATAATGGCAATTAAACACTCAATTGCAGATTAACTAAAGTGTTCTTTTAGAAATATCTGAATATTAACCTTGTTTTGTGTATAACCTCTTTTCTTCCATGATAATAACGATAATCACAAAAGCTGACAGAGTTGCCAGATTCATAAAAACTAATCAATAAAAACTGACAGTGTTCCCAATATATAAAAATAAATCATATTAGCTAACTGACATTGCTGCTATCATTAACACATATCACGAAAGCTGACAGTGTTGCCAGATCATCAGCATGAATAATGAAAGTTAGCGTTACCAGATCCATGAACAATAATAATATAAGCTGACAGTGTAGCCAGATAGAACAACATAAATCATGGAAGCTAACAAATAGTGTTGCCAGGCCGATCAACACTAATCGCGAAAGCTGATAGTGTTGTTAGATCTGTCAACATTAATAAAGAAATCTAAGTGACAGTGTTGTCAGATTTATTAACAGTAATCATGGAAATTTTATGTTGGTATATTTGAAACTTTACTCCTACAGCTTAGTTGAACTCTTTTACGGTGTTTAGGTACTCCCTATGCCACCATGTTATTTTAACTATTTTTCGGTACCATTTCCCCAAAAAGTATTGCACATGGTTCTGTGAAACTTTTACTGCGTTTTTATTTGTTACTTAGCACAATTATAAGAACTATTGTTGCTGTAAACTGAATCAATTTTGTTTTATGAGTTTTCGCAATAACTTGCTTTAAAAGATTGTAAAAATAACTGTAAAAAGTGCCGTAATTATTGTTCTATAAGGAATATTACAAAGATACATCTTATTTTTATTTCTATATGTTTGGATAAGCGGTTAAAAAATAATTGTACCAAAACATCAAAAAATGCAACTTACGGGAAAACAAATTTAAATGCATAATAACAAGTTTACACATATAACTCTTATTTGCTTGTCCTTAGTGAGCTCCATAACCGTAATTTGGACTATTTGGGTCTTCCTCATTTTCAATCATCTTCTCTTCACATTTTCTCTTGTTTGACGAGCCCCTTTTCCATGTCTTTCATAACTTTTTCGGCTTCGTAACTCGTCTGCGATCATTAAATTTTAGGCTTACAACAGAGTTTGCACTACACTTGCCAAATAACTTTGCTAACACTCTTACCTTCCCCAACACTCCTTCATTGACAGAAATAACCGCATCAAAAACACCACTTTTCAAAGTTCTTAGTCCAAAAAAGTAATTTTTTAGAATTCTAGTTCAAATCATATTATTAAAAATCTCATTTTGATTTTTGGTTTTACCATGTAAACATTTTTTAAACAATACAGGGTCAGCTAGAACTTGGCAAATAGGTTTAATGGCTTCTATAACTGCTGGGGGGACGTTTTTTAGTAGATTCTGATGGGGAAATGTTTTATATAAATAATTTACGGAAAAATATGCTATAAAAAATACATACAGGTCGTGTATTTTCACAAATATCGATAGTGAGAAAGCCGAATAAAAGAACGAATGTATGTATGCATTCAGAAAATTCCATGCATTAATAATATTAAATAAAAAAAAAACTAAAAAAAATTCAATTTTCACTACCTGGTACCCTTAATAAGAAAGCAAAATTAAAATAATTGTTTAATTATTTAAAAAAATGGCCTACATAGAAACGATTTTATACTTAAATCAGTTTCAAAGTTTTAACTAAAACTAATATTATCTAATAATATTTATTCGAATTTATTTTTATTCATATTTTTTCGTTTGGTATTATCATTTTGGAAAACCACCACAGTTTAAAAATTCATGTTAAAAGAAGTTGCATTTCTTTGATGGTCACTAAAGTGGTTTTACTTTACCTGAAGGATTCGTTTCACTTTATATGTATTTGCTTCGTGTAATTCAGGTAGGACCAAAAATTATGGGAAAGACCGTTTTTATCTGTCCAAGCTGCTTCATCATTCTTTCGATTATTTAATCTTTTGTGCACTGGAATATTTGTTGTGTTTGAGAAAAATTGCTTGTTTGAAACAGTTGTATTTACCAAAAACTTTTTAAACTATATTTAAAAAAAAAACATGAAAGATATACAGTATAGTTTTGCGTTTCAGGAACTAAAAAGGCTGGCATTAGTGGCATCTATTATTAACTAAGTGGAGCATATCCCTGAGTGTCAACCCCCACGCTCCCTTGGCTTGCAGATTTTGCCCTAGATGCACTTAATTTAGCCTGAATGTCTTAAACGTTCAAAAGTTAAAAGTATTTTGATGCAAAACCCATTTCAAAATAATTAGTCAAGTATTATAAAACTAATTCGAACTGTATAAGCTGGTCAGCCTAGTTATGATTTATACGATTGACCACTATAGCAATGTATACAAAAACAACTCTGTCACCTACTACGCATCCAAGTTACTCATAGACTAACGTATTTTACCTTCGTAACGATTTCCTCAACCAATTGTACCGAACAGCCTTACTACTAAACCACCTAAGAGAATCAACTAAGGCCATTGATATTACAGCTTGTATTTTTGTTTTATACATCACTGATTATAAATATTCGTAGAGAATCAAATAGTTTACAACGCAATATTAACAGTATATAGATGTATAAAACTCTACTAGTTATGTTTGAAGTTAGTCATATACTGTGTATCAAAAGCAGTTTGGTATAAGTAAGAAAAGAAAATTGATTTCACTCTCTAAACCATAATTACCATAACACACTAAGTAATAAGACCTAATGTATAGCAGTGGGCTTAGCCTAAGCTGTGGTAACTCACCTCAATGACTTTAACCTCGTCTGCTCTTTGATCGACTGACAAAGATGCTTTGATTACTTCAACGAGTATGGCAATATCTAATTGAAACTCGGACGCATTTAATGGCATTCCATCCGGTCACAGATTGTCGCGAGCTGCACTTTATGTCTGTACATCTGGAATTGGACGCCTACAGAAGCTATAAATTCTTCTTGAAACTCTGGCCTAAATTGTCTGCAGTGAAAGATTTTAAACCTGATTTAAAAGCATATAACTCTTTACTACGTATTATGAGGTGTATAAACCTAAACTGAGAAACTAAAATATCCATAATACGATTATTTTTAATCATGAAGATACTAATAGAATGCACTGCAAGAGAAAACATTACTGTACTGGAAAATATAACGAATACGTTGCAACGGTTCACAATGCCAACGAAAAATGTCAACGACCCATGTCAACGGCCCATTTTATCGACCAAAGTCAACGGCCCATTTCAACTGTTCATTTCAACGGAACATATCAACGGCTAATTTAAACGGCCCATTTCAACGGTCCATATCAACGGCCCATTTCAACGACCCATGCCAAAACAAAAATAATAAATGGTAAACGCATTTAAAACCCAGTAATCATAACAAAACGAGTGTTTCTGTTGCTGGGGGTAAAACTAGTAGCTTCTGGGATAGAAACATGATCATTTGAAGGAGTTTCTCAACAACAAATGCATATTCTGACAACATAACCAATTAATTGCCCTCTGCAAATTTAATATTCAGATATAAATGGTAAAATATGCAGAAACTCTAAATAAACATTTAATTGTTAAAAAAAAGTGTTTTTATTTTGTTTACAATAGTGTTATTCAAGTCTTGCTGAAACTGTAAGCCGGTTTGTGTGTTCCTGAATAACACCTAGAAGTAGTGTCGACTGTGGCATGTTTCTAAATCAAACTTTGAACATCGAAAATCATATTTAAATAGGTCATAATATATATCAGTGTATTCGGAACATTTGAAGTTTACAAGTTAGTTGTGTAAAAAATTGCGAAAGTTAGGGAACTAATGTTGGTATGACTTTGGTTGTGGCATCACTCTCTTCAAGTTCTTCACGTCAGAACTTAGTTTTTTCTTTTTAATAAGTAAATATTTTATTTATCATATTTTTATGTTTAGTATAAACTAGGCTTCATTTGATGCATTTTTGAAAACACATTTTTTGTTTTTATCAACATTTTTACTCAAGGAAACACAAATTCTAATTCTGGTGGTGGTCATATAGGTGAACATAAAGAAAACGCTTCCTTCACCGGGTATCCGCCATTTTGTTTTTTTAACTTAATAATGTATATCTATAGAACGGTTGATCGATTGAGTTGAAATTTTACTCAATACTCATCAATGTGAAGGCCTAAAATAACATCAGACATATGTGTGTGCTATATGCGAATTGAGGAAAATAATCAACTTGGCCCAATGATTACAAAGAAACGTTACAAAACCGTTTATTTGGAGAAAAAAACATAAAGTTATATAATGTAAAATACCTTTTTGACTATAATAACACAGATAAAATAATATCAGCATAAAACAGTTGTTCTTGAACTTATATAAAATAAATTTAGTTGTGATATTTATATTTTTAAGTATTAAAAGTTTAATAATTATTTTAAGGCTAAGATTAGACCAAAGTAAGACATTTTTTTTTTAAGTATGAGCGGTCGTGGGACCCCGTCAGTAACGAAGTTCATCACTCCTTTTCTTCAAATCCTAATGCCATAAATGTGCGCAAAACATAAATTGTGTGTATGTTGCCGTTAAGGCAGGTAAAATAAATTAAAAATCACACAAAAATTTTAGGTTAGGACCAGACTAATGAACCAACATTTTATGTTTATTGAATGTATTTACAATGAATGGACGTTTAACTGTGTTTACCATCTTAATACAAATACAGTGATACAGTAATATTTGTATCAAAATATAAAACTATATTAATTTACTTTTCTAAGTCTGTATTACACATATTTTCCATTTCTTAAATCTACATTACAAAATTGCAATAATTTAACTCACTTTTAATTGTTAATACCAGCGCTTGACGACACCCGAACTACGTCGGACGGAAGGAACGTCTCCTAACTTAAATTGATGAACCAAAACACATGTTTTTTTAATGTATTCACATTCATTGCAATAGCAACCAATTCAATAACGGTTTTTCGTTACGCGTTGCATTTTCTATTTGTCAACTCCTACCGCAAGCCACGTAAAGGAAATTCGTTCCAATAAAAACATTTTTAAACTCCACGTTTACTCAATCTGAATAATAATATTATGTATTGTAGCTAATATAGTCCCGGCAATATAGGCTTCATTGAACATTTTCGTTCACAGGAGTGGCGCGTACAAATCTACTTAAATTAATCTGTGATAATCATTTTACCTGATAAAAATAAACAACTGTAATGTTAAATAGTTTAAGATGTGACGTGTTTACAAATACATTGTAAAAATGATAATTATATTATGGTTTGTTATTACAAACTTTAAAGTTTGGAATTCTGGAAGTTTCAAAATATTAAAAAAAATTGTATACTATTAAAATAGGTAATTGTTGAAATAACTTGAATCTTTGTAAACTGAATAGATGTTCAGTAATAAATATAGAAAGCTTACAAGTTGCATAAAGAAACGTGATTTCCTGTTAAACATCGAAAGACAAATAAATATCGCCAACGAGGTACTACATGAGTAGTTTGCCTCACCGGTTGTTTGCTTTCGATCGGAAATGCTGTAACGCCATAAAGATGTTCCCCCAGGAGTATAAATTCTCCAAACTGTAACAAGTTTATTTTTCTGAACGTGTAGCCAGGGATGTGTAATTTGTTAGAGGACGGGTTAGAGTGGCCCCGTCCCTTTTGTTACCCGCACATTACCTGGTAATAAATTAATTGTTCCCGGGGGAAATACCTTTGCGACTTAAGGTCACTTTTGGGTATTCACTTTTGTGTCCGGAATGTATAATAACTATTGCACAGTAACGTCGTAACTAAAAATTTAATCATATTGATTTTTAGGTAATGTTTTTAAATTAAAAATAAATCAATTTGTAATGTTTTCAATATATTTACAACCAAAAAGACTGTAACGTCGCTAAAACAATATACGTAATTTCTTAACTATCCAAAATGTGCAATTAATTTCTCATACTTTCACAACATAGAAGTCAAGAGATAGCAATTATATGAATTACGCAAGCGTAAGAATTAACTAGTGTTGTAATTAAAGTTTAGCTCTTCGAAATACCTAAATTTAACCAAAGTTTGTAGCCAGTAGTTTTGACTTGAGTGAACTTAGACTACTAACTGCAGAAATTCTTCGGATAAAAATGTTTTCTAGATACTTCATTAAAGATAAAATTACCGTCGTAACAAATACCACAATACTGCCCACAGTTTAAAGTGTAGCTTCAAATGTATAAATAAAGATAAACTTTTTAACATCATACATGTTTTTCTATTGATGTTGGTAAGGCACAAGTAAAATATATACAAAATCAAACCCATAGGCCTAAGTACTGAATATATGGCAGTCCTACTATAAATAAAATATTTATTTTAAAAATACAATAATATTTATTCATTATTAGTGTATTATTAGTATTTTTATATAAACGTATATACAATAAGTTTGTACGTGAATATACAATTTTTTATATCACTTGAAGCGTGCAGTGGGTATGTTTAAAATAATAATTTTACAATCAAAGAAGCAAGATAAATGTATTCATTATAGTTATTTTAATAAATTTCTCTAAAGTGCATTCTTAAGGTTTTATTCTAGTATTACGTTTGCATGTAATTGGATAGCAACACATCAATGTAAGCTTTATACATTTGTTCAATGAACGCTTCATTTAAAACATAGACGCAAATAAATGAAATTATATTTCACGGGGACAAAAATATTTTTTAAATGCATGTCATTTTAAAATTATTAAATATATAAATATGTTTAAATTTACCTAACAAAATTGTTATTATTAATACGTACCTTGAAGGATATAATAAATAATTTGAACACATCAACAACTTTGAATGCAACCAATTCCCAGTAAACACGTCTCCCTCTTTCTGTATTCATTCTGTAAAGTATAGGTAGTATTCATTCATAACCAGTGTAAACCCTAGCTTGGTTTTAGTTTTGCTTTATACTTCGGCATAGTACTAAGTTTGTTTTTGCATTGGTAAGAGCCGTTAAGGGTCTGCTGTAGTGGCAGCCATCTTTGATTTTTATCCCGTAAGAGCAATGTTAAATTTAAAACCATTTATTTCGTTTATTTTGTATCTCAAAATTGTGTTCAAAGTCTCACTTTAACCACAGTCACAATAAGCATCCGTTTTGCTTTTCACACTTTTTTAAATTCTGTTCATTTGTCACGTAATTGACATTTCTTAAGTACCAAGTTTGAACTTTTTTCCTTACACATTAAGCAATTTACATTTAAAAGTTAATCACAAGCCGGATTCGCAATTTTATAAAGAATATTTAGGGTTTTTTCAGCGCTCAATTACAAAAGACGGATTTATAAAATGGTTTTAAATGAAGCAATGTCAAAGCGCTTAGCTGCAAGACATTGCACTGTTTAGATACGGCTATAGGGTGAAGCGCTGGCGTCGCCAGTTGATTTCTCTTTTACTGGAGCAGCCCCATCGACTAGATTTGAACTTTTAATGAAATCATATTAATTAAGAATAGTTACCAACTTGTTCAAGAAGGGATTATATCACCGAGTGTGCATTGCCACCTTTCAGTGTTACATCCCAGCTGTTTCAAAAAGATGATATGACTACGCCTAAATTCATAAATAAACGGAACAGTGAGGTAACTCAGTTAACGGTTTGTTTGGTGTCCTGCTCCGGCGTGCTCTGCAAGTATTTTTCTGTTCCACATAGTTTTCTACGGGGCTACCTGAAATAAAGGCCATCCTACGTCTACAAACAATTAATTTTATAAAAAGTTTCTAACAATGGTTCTTAAAGAGTTTTTATAAAAACAAAAAGTGTTTATGTTCTGAGAAAACATAAGGCGCGATTCTCAATTTTGACTAATTCAAATTTTTCTCATTTCTATAAAATAGTTTGTCGAAACTGTTAAAGTGGACATCCCATTTTGTTTTATTGTCAATTCGTATAATTCGCTTTATTGGTGAACTGTCTTTGGTTGTAATTTTTTATTCTTGACATAAAATGTAGCCTATACTAATTTCTTAAAATACAGTTAGGCCTACTCGTTTCTTATTTACCTTTGTATTGACATAAAATAAAAGTTAAAAAATAATTAACTACTTTTTACGTAATACAGTAATACACTTTGCAGTTATTTCCATACGAATAACAAGTTTAAAAGTATATTTTAATAATTAATAATAATTGTTTTATTCTCTTCTCAAATTTCTAAAGTTAAATCTAAAATAAACTGGGTGTGATTTCCATATTTAAAATTATCACGCTAGAACTAATGAACGAATAGTACTTGAGGCTATACAAATATATCAGTATTTCATTAATCAGCTGTTTGCAATATTGTTTTTTCTTAGCAGGCCATTAATACACAAGTCGCCTCTGGTTACAGCTAAACCCACGTGATTCAGATATGTAAATTATAAACAGGGTTACAAAGTAAAGTGTTTAAATAATGACCGCGGGAAATGGCTACTCCAAGTTGTAATGAAGACAGGCTACATTGTAATCATTGTCCATACGTCTTTCCAGTCTCCCACGCACTTCACGGTGCGTTTGTATTAACATGGATATTGATTGATTCTACATTCATTTGTTTTAATCGACTTCACAATTATTAACACGGTAGGATTTGCAACCATAAACAAGTGTGAGTTATTACTGTAGAAAATACTTTACAGTACGTAATTTATAATCGTTCTGAAGTTAAATATACAATTGAAAACATTTCGTGAACGGGGCAAGTATACTATGTTGTTTGTTGTTGCTCTTTTTCATCAAGTTTTTTTTTAAGTGGGGTATGATTAAAAATTAAAACATTTTATGAGAAACCATAGTTTTTGAGCTTTTATGGTTCCATTCTTAAAAATAAAGTAAATAAAAAACGCAAATGTTATTCAATCACTCTGAAAATGTCAGTCCATTTTCTACAATTATAAGAAAGGGTTTAAAAAAAATCTAAATTTTAGGGGAGGTTTGGGGGTCAAAGTTACTACAAAAAACCTTCGAACGGATTGGAATGAAATTTGGTATGTAGCTTCCTAAAGGGCCCTCGGTACTCGCTAAGAAAGAGTTTTTTTAAAAAATAGAAATTTTAGGGGAGGTTAGGGGAGTTCAAAGTTACTAAAAATCCCCATAAGAAGTACGTAGTGTAATATATTTATTGATATAATATATTTTTTTAAATATACATTTAACTTTGATTTGTCTATCCGTGCAAAGCCGGGTCGGGCCAGCTAGTCTATTATAAAAGTTGGAATTGAAATACAATTGCAAATTAACACATTACAGTACATGCTTAGGAAATAATTTTAAAACTGTAAAACAAACTATCAGTTGATGTTAAGAGATAAGTTCTGACTAATTTAAGAAACCTTGACAGAGAACCAGCCTCCATCAAACCAGCCAGAATAGCGTTGTAGTATTTAGGTGTATTACTGTAGGTATATGTAAAACAATTTTTAAAAAGGGTTAATCTTGGCCAAGAAAAAATTATTGTAAATTTACATCTAAGTTAGTATGGAAACAATTTGGGCGAAATAGGATTATTTGTAATTCTGTTGTAGAATATTTTACAAATATTTTAGCGGATGAATATATATTTTTTAATCGGAAAGGATGATTTCATATTTTTAGATTAATCCAATTCACATACGCTACAGAAAATTGGCAGCTGATCTAAACTTTTGTGAAAAAGTTATGGTACATGTTTCAAATAATTAATGCTGAGGAAAATAATACTTTGTTTGAGAAAAGTCACTTCCATTCACTGGTCCCCCATCAGGATTACTGTGATTGTTAAGACAGTATATTGTGCTACAGGCTATACGGCCTTGTTATGCATATAATATCGGTAAAAGTTTCGGAAACAATTGAAACGTGAGACAAATATTTAGTATATTTGGTTATGTCCAAACCTATAAAGATTCTGTGATATCGTTGAATAGATTGGAAAAATAAACGTTATTTTGACTTAGATGAGTTATGATGGCTAAACTATTAGAAATAAAACAAACAAATTAAAAACAATAATTTTTTTCTTCAACTTAAATGACAATCAACAAGATAACAGAACACCTAAAAATCACCACTTTGAAATGATTAAGGATCATATCTGAATAGTTTGTCATATCAGAAGAATATATTTTAATGGTATGTTCAAAATTTGAAACCATTCGTTAAGATAACTATTTTAAGTCATCTGGCGTTATACATTTTAAACTGCTGCACTTTAAAAAATATATACAACAAACTGCTTATACAAGTTTTATACAAAATTATATATAATATAAGTTTTCTTAGACTTATAAATTTATTGTTACTTATCTCTGAAGCTTGACCCTTTTCTATACTAATATTAAAAAGAGGCAAAATTTGTTTGTTTGTTTGTATGTAGGGAGTAATCTCTGAAACTACTGAATTGATTGAAAAAATAGTTTTACTAATAAAAAGCTACACTATCCCTGAGTAGCATAGGTTTGAATTATTTCTTAACTTCCCGCTACCAATAAAGGGAAGTTATTGATTTCGGTCCGATTTTCGAAAGTCGAGTTTTCATTAAATCTCCACGTTTTGAGGTCCCAGGAAGCCATTATGACTATTCCCGCCGAGGTGTCCGACCGTGTGTGTGTGTGTGTGTGGATGTATGTGTGTAAATAAATTTTTGTCGTACAGTTTCTCAAAAACGAATCAACCGATTGAATTCTACGACATGTCATTCGAAAGGGTGTATCAAAACTTAGATCTGATTAGATTTGAGAGTTAATCCATCGAGCCAATCCGAAGAAATTAAAAAAAAACCTAAATTTTTTTGGGGATTTTTATGTTTTTTAAAAATAACTTTAAAGCGTGCGAAAAAATCATAATAAAACCATGTATACATTTTTTGTGCTTAAAAAACTGCGTCGACTGCTTTTTTGAAAATGAAAATCGGACAACGCATTCAAAAGTTATCGTTGTTTAAAAATTCACAAATTTTCGTTTTTTGGTATTTTTTGGTATTTTTTTAACATATCTTCCAGATTTCTTAACCAATCAATATAAACCTGTACATTTTCTTTTTGTGCTTTAAAAACTGCGTAGAATGCTTTTTTAAAAATGAAAATCGAACGACGCATTCAAAAGTTATCGTTGTTTAAAAATTCACAAATTTTCGTTTTTTGGTATTTTAACAAAATAAACGGTATCAGGAAACTGACACATACTTTCTCCCTCATTATAGGAACTTAATTTTTTATTTTTAAGAGTAATTTTCCCATAAAAACCCTTAAAATAACGGAAAAACCAACTTTTCTCAAAAACGGCTCGAACGATTTTGATCAAAATTTTACAGTTTATAGTACTTTAGGTCCCTAATAAACTATAAAATTTTAATCAAAATCGTTAGAGCCGTTTTTGAGAAAAGTTGATTTTTCCGTTATTTTAAGGGTTTTTATGGGAAAATTACCCTTAAAAATAAAAAATTCACAAAAATGAAAAAAACGCCTGGAGATACCGTGGATTAATACCTCCATACCAAATTTCATCAAAATCGGACGACTGGTTTAGGCTCTAGGTCTGATAACATCCACACAGACACACAGACACACATACCCGCCCACATATAATTGTCGGGTAACCGGCATAAAACACAATTGTCGGGTTTTCGGGTTGATAGTTATTTCTTATGGTTTTATGATAGCTTTCTATAAATAATTTATCAAAATCCATTTACACACCGCCAATTTTTTTTAAATGAATATTTTTGTTTATCGGGTCTTCCCCTCAAATATTGAAGAGTCGGAAGTGTGTCATCTTGTCCCACCAATCATCATTACTACGGAAGTACAACAAACACACCCTATAAGCTGCGCGCGCATTGGCCTTGATTGAGGGCGACGATGCCAGATCGTGCTTTCAATCCTGATACTACTGTATTCCTATTACTCCAGTCCCTTGGTCGGTTTGCTTTTCACTTGCCGATAAATAACTAGGCCTGTCCTTTGAATTACCAATACAATATATTGATTTCAACTATAATTTGATTACTTGCACATTTGAAATCATTATAAATGTTCTTATATTCTACAAACAAATAAATATTATTGTCCTCTTGTTAAGTTGATGTAAGTTTCAAATCTCTATTGAAAGAAAATTTCAGTTCATTACATTTCTAGATCTAGAATTATTCAAATTTTTAAGTTTAGTAGGCTCGATTTTAGTAAAGTTTTTTTTTGCAACAAGCGAAATATTTTAATTGCTTTTCTATATTCGTTGTAAATATTTCCTCTAATATTTAAATACAGTAGTATCTATTATTTTTTTACAATTAAAGATTCCTATGGAAAAAATACGATAAGTTCATTCCTGTTTAGTAAAAAATGTGGTAAAGCCAGAAAGATAGATTTTCTTTTGTGCCGTGCTTTGTAGTTTTTTGGTATTGCAAATTGGAATAGTTCAGTAAACGTAGTTTTGGTTAGGCTATGATGTGTTTAAAAGAAATTAGGCTACGTTATATTTAAACTCGTTTTTATTTCTAACTTATAGTTTACAACGCTGAATAAAGTGGTATTAACGTTTATTTTTTTAGTAAAATTTGTAATATTGCAAAAACGATGTGCTCAAAGCATTTGACTACTTTATTTACCTAAATTGTATAAAACTCTATTGAATTTAAAGTTATGTGCCTTAAATGTGTATCTTACCTCCATGCTACTTTTTGTAAACGTAATTAAATTGTAAAAACGATGTGCTCAAAGCATTTATCTACTTTATTTAATTAAATTGTAAAAACTCTATTGAATTTAAAGTTATGTGCCTTAAATATGTATCTTACCGCCATGCTACTGTTTGTAAACGTAATATAAAATTGTTTTCACCAAAACGTAAATATTATTTTGAAAATACTGTAGTCGAAAAACAAGAAAAAATTCTACGACACGCTGCAGGATCGAACCAAGAAAGATTCGGTTGACAGTCAGACGTTCTATCCACTAGACCACAATGATCTACTAGTAGTGGTAGAAATTTTAAGCTCTATAATTTGTTCACTCATTTACAAGTCGTATAATATTAAAATATTTAATTTTCAATTTTATACATAATCATATTTAAGTATTCTATTGAATAATTACTTAAATATGCGGATTTATAACACTTCTATTAACAAGAATATGTTTGTTTTAAGTCTAAAAGTATTTAGCAAGCATTTTCTCTTCGGTCTATGTACAATCAATGACTTTTCCTTCCTTTTGAAATGTTGTAAAAAGAAAAGTAATTATTGTCGATTTTATTGCTTCTCGTCAATCAATTAACATAAAATTTCACCAAAATGTTCCCATTGAGCTAATATACAATCCTGTATAAGTTGAATGTGGTAATTTTTACGATTTTAATTCATAAATACCAGTTTTTTTTGTTAGGCGTACGCCTACTCTTATTCCAAAGCTTGCATTAGAAACAATATTTTTTGTTTTGCCATGCTTTGTAGTTGTTGGTGTATTAACGTTTTTTTTTTTTTTTGTAAAATTTTTAATATTCCAAAAACGATGTGCTCAAAAGCTTTCGTCTACTTTATTTACCTAAATTGTATAAAACTCTATTAAATTTGAAGGTATAATGGCCATAAATGTCTACCTTACCTCCATGCTACTTTTTGTAAACGTAATAAATCGTTTTCACCAAAACGTAAAAATTATTTTAAAAACAAGAAAAAAAATACCATGACACAAGGATCGAACCAAGAAAGATTTGGTCGACAGCCAGACGTTCTATCCATTACACCACAATTATCTATATATATTACTAGTGTTAGCAATTTTGAGTTCTATAATTTGTTCACTCATTTACAAATCGTATAATATTAAAATATTTAATTTTCAATTTTTAATAGGATATTTAAGTATTTTAATGCATAATCACTTAAATATGCGGATTTATAACACTTCTATTAACAAGAATACGTTTGTTTTAAGTCTCTAAAAGTATTTAGCAAGCATTTTCTCTTCGGTCTAGGAACAATCATTGACATTGCCTTCGTTTTGAAATGTTGTAAAAAGAAAAGTAATTATTGTCGATTTTATTGCTTCTCGTCAATCAATTAACATAAAATTTCACCAAAATGTTTCCATTGAGCTAATATACAATCCTGTATAAGTTGAATGTGGTAATTGTAAGATTTTAATTCATAAATACCAGTTTTTTGTTAGGCCTACTCTTATTCCAAAGCTTGCATAAAAGCAATCGATTTTCTGTTTTGCCGAGCTTTGTAGCTTTTGGTACCTATTGCAATTGTTCAGTTAAAACAAATAATCTAGTTCCGATTTACGAAAACGTATTTTTTGGTTTGTTTCACTATGTTGGTTCAAGAAATAATGTTACCCCAACTCGATTTAATTTCTAACTTATAGTTTACAACTTGAATAAAGAACATTTATTTGATTTTAATAAAATTTCTATTGCAAAAACGATGGGCTCATGAGTATTAATTTGTCTACTTTATTTACCAAAATTGTATAGAAATTTATTAAGTTGTGTGCCATAAATGTTTATTTTTCCTCTATGCTACTTTTTGTAAACGTAATATTAAATTGTTTGCACCAAAACGTAAATTTTATTTTTTAAATCGTCTAAAAACAAGGAAAAAACACTACCACCTTGCAGGATCGAACTAAGAAACACTAGGTCGAGAAGCAGACGTTCTATCCATTACACCAGAATGATCTCTTAGCACTTTTGTAATTTTTAGCACTGTAATTATTATTTGCCACTCATTTACATGTCATATAGGTTATTATTAAATTATTTAATATTTTGTGATTCATAATAACTTAAATATGCGGATTTATAACACATCTATTAACAAAAATACCTTTTTTTAAGCCTCTTAACAAGAATTTACAGCCTAAAATCTAAAAGTTTTTAGCAAGCATTTTCTTTTCCGTCTATGTACAATCACTGACATTTCCTTCGTTTTTAAATGTTGTAAAAAGAAAAGTACTATAATTATTTGTCGATTTTATTGCTTCTTGTCAATCAATTAACATAAAAATTCACCTTAATGTTACCATTGACCTAATATTCAATCCTGTATTAGTTTCATTTGGTAATAATTGCACTATTTTAAATCATAAATACCAGTTTTTTTTTTTAGGCCTACTCTTATTCGAACGAGGCTATGGAGCAAAGCTTGCATAAAAACAATGGCTTTACATATTTTTAGAATGTTTTTCAAGTTCATTACCTCTGTACAATGTCTATAAAGACATGATTAATGAAATTTTAACCAAACGAAATTAAACAGTGTACTATTCAGAAATACCATTTCTTGCTGACTGTTATTCCTTTTTTACTGGCTGCATAGCAGTAAACAAAGTTTCCTTATTTCTAATCTACACAATAACAATTAATTGTGTATAAATACATGTTTTTTCCATAAAAGAAACTCTAAAAAGTGTGGTAACTTGAAAAATGGTTTTTATGTTACACAATATTAGAATTTCTAACTCTGTTACCAAATTTTACTTACCTTTACCTTTATTTTGAAGGGGAGGCGGTTGACATTTTTTTAAATAAAATTTGTTTTTATAGTAATGCAGTAAGAAGATGGTTAATAGCTATTTCTTGGTTTATCACAATTTGCTATAATAGGCTATATAATAAGTAAATTTTTAACTAGGACACAATTTAGGTGGGGACAGTTCAATATTTTGAAATTATTAATTAATTTTTGTACATAACTGTTGACGTTTATTACCGGTAGATATTCAATTGATATTAGAACATGGCTATCTTATTTTATCTTAATTGAGTTTGGCAAAGAACTTGTTTTGTTTTTCAGTTTGGACTGAGAAGTGAATCATACTGCATTTATTTTTAAATAAGTACAGAAGTTTAAAAGCTTGTTGGAATATTAATAAGTCTACAGAAACATATTTATTGTAATATTAAGTACAATATTATATATGTACTAAATTACATATATATTTCTTATGTCTTACAAAAATTAAATGTCTTTAAAATATAATTAAAAAGACAAAAAGGCCAAATTTTGGATTGATTTTGAATAATTCAGTTTTCAGTAAACAAATTGTTATAGTCTCTTTTCTAAAAAATTTTAGCCCTATTGTATTCATTTGGGTAATTCGTTTTTTAATAAATTTTGAAAAGAGAAAAATTAAAAAATAGCATAATGGTCAAAAAGCTTAGATTAGCCAAATTTAAATAATGTATATGGTTTAATACAAAACCCTGAATAAATATGTTATGAAAAGATGTTTTAAGTTTTTAAAACACAACCAATAAATTCAGCAATACTACAAACAAACTTTCTATTTATCTGGTACTGTAGTGTACTAATATTAAATTTTATAATTTTATTATTATCCTACCGTTTAAAATATAGATTGTTGTAAAAACCAAGCAGCCTCTACAAAACACATTATTTTGATCAGAATCAGCCCCTTTTTCAAACTCAGATACAATCAAATATCCTATTACTTTTTTTTTAAATGAGCAATTCTTGTATCTTTGTATCTTTATATCTTTGTATCTGGCGCGGATCTCGAAAACGGCTCTAACGAATTCAAAGAAATTTTGTATTTAGGTGTAGTTTTGATTTTTAAGTACACCCATATATCGATATTTCGTGTTAAAACGCAATTTTTGAGAAATACTAATTTAAAAGTTGAACAATTTTAACATGGGGTCTTATGGGTTGCCATGTTGGTTACAAAATAACAACGAAATAGTCAAAGCAATCAAAACAGCTGTTTATAAACAAGCCATGGGATTGAGTACTTTCCAAAATCAGCTGTTCATTAGATAGTTTTTAATTACTGTTAAAAAAAAAAAAAACTAATTTATACTGTTTTAGCACGTTAGGATTAGAATAAATTGGGCCTGATTTAACAATTTATTTTGTCAAAAAAAAAGTAAACTTGGCAAAGATGGATACATTCTAAAAGTCAATTTTGTGATATAGGCCTGGCTTATTTCTGAAACATAGTATTGAAGTTATATTAATCCTGCAATAATGTTTACTACTGTATATTTAGGCCTGGTTTCAAAACTTTAGTTCACAGAAGATAGTAGAACTAGGACTAAAATCGTAATGAAAGCCACTCACGTTTCTAAAGCATGTATTTGAGGTTATAATAAATATTGTAATTACTGTAAATATATTTAAGCCTGGTTTCATAATTTTACAAACCGATGTAAAACGAGCCAAAGATTAACAAGATTCTTTAGCGAATTTTGCAACTGCGAGCGAAGCGAAGCAGCCATCTGAGGCCGATAGTGATATTTATCTGTACTCATATTATAAAGAGGTAAAGTTTGTTTGTTTGTTTGTTTGTATGTAGGGGGTAATCTCTGGCACTACTAAACCGATTGAAAAAACAGTTTTACTAATAAAAAGCTACACTATCCCTGAGTAACATAGGCTATAATTCATTTCGATAAAAACCTTTTTTTATTCCAATATTTGTAAATTTAGTCGGAAAAAATTCTTAGGTTAGTCCCAGAATGATAAATCAACACATGTATTTACATTTATTACCATAGCAACCAATTTATAACAGATAATATAGCTGTTAGCTTTAATATTTCCACTAACAGCTGATTTCAAAATTTGAAGCAATTATTGTTGTATTTCTAGCTTTTAGGTTAGGGGTTTTAAGTGTAAACCTGAGCCATAAATGTAACATGAATCGTGACAACAGCAACACATCACTAACCTTGACTCAAATAATTACGCAGTAAATTATGATCAAAGCTGCTCGATGTGGCAACGTTGTACCAAGAAGTGCGCCCTTAGAAACGAACCAATTAAATTGTAAGAAAATTGTCAGGCCTCAACACTCGGCGCGAAGGCTTTAGTTCCAAAATATGCTACAGGTGGTGCTGCAATACGGTGATGTATCACGGCCCGATAAATATTTTCCAATGTGCAACTGCATGAAACAGATTTTATCGGGTCACACTTCAAGTTGAGTTATATTTTCATTTTAAGTCTAACAAAGTGGGATAATGCAGTTATTAACTGTCGGTCCATGTGTAAGACCCGACAGTTTTAACAGGCCCGGCAGCACGCTCATAAGCAGGAGTGTAACCCGACAAGTATTAGTGAACCAACGCACACAGACACACAGACACACAGACACACAGACACACACACAGACATCACTCCGAAAACCACTTTTTTAGGTTCAGGGGGACCCAAAACGGATATTTCCACCAAAAACTCAAACTCGAAAATTTTGACGAATACAATACTTTCTCCATATACTATGGTATAGGGGGAGAAAGTAAAAACTCATTTTAAGCGTTTAAAATTCAAACTAAGCGGGAAGTTCTAGGGTTGGCCTGCACGGTCAACCAATTTTCTTATGGAGATTTAACATGGGGTAAAATTTCAACTTTGCACTTCTTTGAAGAGTTCACTGAATGTTTCCACTGAACCGATTTACACGCGGTTCGTTTTAAATGAAAGATCAATCATTCTATATTTGCACAATTTACTTACATTTTTGAAATAATTTCATTTAGAATGTAATAAAAGAACTTTTTAAAACGTATTTTTATTTAAGACTTTAAACAACCCCTAAAACAATAAATATAAATTTTTATACTTTCCTTAAAGCTAGAGAGCTGAAATTGTGTACATTTAATTCTTACGAGATACATAGAAAAATTAAACTAGATTTGCATTTTGTCGCGTGCTGCTGAGGGGTGAAAATGGGATAGCGAACATAACAACAAACTAATCTCTAGAACTATTTAACCGATTGAAAAAATAGTTTTACCAATAAAAAGCTATACTAAACATGAGTAACATAGGCTAGAATCGATTTTGATTTAAGGGTTGAAACAGCCCCTAAAACAATAAATATTAATTGTGTTAATTTCTTTAAAGCTAGGGCGTTTGTACATTTATTTCTTAAAAGATACATAGAATAATAAACTGGATTTTCATTTTGTCGCTTGCTGCTAAGGGGCGAAAATGTGATAGCAACCCCTACCTAAAACAATACAAATTAATTGCTATATTTTCCTTAAAATTAGTAAGCTCAAAATTTGTGCATTTGCTTCTTGCAACATACATAGTAAAATGATCATAGATTTACATTTTTTCATGAGCTGTTAAGGGGTGAAAATATAGTAAAAAAACCCTATAAAAAAATGTTGATTGTTATACTTTCCTTAAATCTAGAAAATTAAATCTTAATTTAATAGTACCTAGGCCTGTTTATATACAATAACATGTTCGCATTTGCTTCGACACGAGTCACCGCGGGGGTTGGCAAGCGAAGCGAGCACGAGGAGGAGCACTGCTAGTTTACTATAAAATGGCAGTTTAAGTAGACACAATGGTTTTAGAAACTATTTGTCTTCATATGTCTTGATTAATGAGATTGCTTGGATACCTTTACGGAACACCAACACAAAGTATTCTATAGAATTTACACTTTACTGTTAATTGGTTAGACAACTTGATATTTTATACAGGAAAGAGTTCTAATATAACCCTTAAGCCGGCATCATTTAGCTAAATTTAAATGGCTGATGCTGAAACTGGCTAATATTCATTACACCAATACCGGAACCACTAACAATCACTTAAACTAATTATTAGAGTTTTACAAGATCCTTGAATTAACAACGTTTAATGAGATCACAAAAGCTGGTTGTGATTCTTCAGATTCACTTCCTGTCTAGCCCTAGGGTGTCGGACAATAAGCTGGGATTCCTAGTCATGCTGAGTTAAGTGGCGTAATTTGTTCTTGATGAGAAATAATGTCCCTGTTGTCACAGTGGTCGACACATCAAAGCGTCAACATGAGTTGTGGAGAATCAATCAGCCATTATTTATTTACAAATAATCTACATAAATATTTACCTGTAAAACAATTAGTATAGCTTAAAAATATGATTTCTCAACGAAGGCTTAACGCCGGTGATCTTGCGATCATCTTACGATGCTCAATCATTTACCAAGTTATG
This sequence comes from Philaenus spumarius, assembly GCA_018207615.1. Lineage (NCBI taxonomy): Eukaryota > Metazoa > Arthropoda > Insecta > Hemiptera > Aphrophoridae > Philaenus > Philaenus spumarius. The sequence continues at coordinate 207,198 of JAGFPH010000262.1, read as the reverse complement.
TAAATCCATTATTCAATACAATATTAGCCCAATTACTTTCTTAGCAGTGGCTAAATTACAATTTGCTGATTTTTTATAAACAATGCTTTTATGTTTATTATGAATTTGCTTATTCGTACTATATTATAAGTAGGAACGAAATATCTGTCCGATTGTTTGTATATTTATTGCGATATGAAAAAAGTCCGATTTTGATGAATTTTTTATTGTTGAATCAAAAATTGTCTCCCAGATTCATGTGCTGTGATAACCATTTGATTGCAATAGAGGTGTGATTGAAAATATTGAATGCACATCTGCCGTTTGGGTGTCTTACATTGCCTTTTTTGCACATAATAAAACATGTATCGAGAAAATATTAACAAAGATCAGTGATACACAACAAATTAGGGTAAATCATATATATGTCTAGCTACTTGGTTTTATGACAATAGCTATTTTACGCAGGAGTATCGTATTAGGGCCTAAACACCGTTGCCTGCTATATACATTGGATAAGTCATTTATGATCACATTTCAGACAGGAAAGTAATAGCAATGAATACAGAAGTTTAAAGAAGCGCAACGCTTATGAAGAACAATCAGCCCGGTTGGTTGCTACCAAATCGAGTTTAGCGCGGCAGTCGATAGGCAGCGGTGGCCAAAAATGTAAACCCTTCTGTGACTCATCAATCCTCCGCGCCAGGTGTGAGAATGGCTCTTACCGACGACAGTAGTGCTCTCGTTAAATAGCGCCTGCCATGCTAAGCTTGCCAGATTCAAATACAATTAGGCTGAATCTTTAACATAGGCGTTGCACTTCTTTTAAGTTCTGTATTCATTGATAATAGTCAGTTTATTTTATTTGTTAGTTTTAAGTAGTCAAGGTAGTAACAAATTTTTTTAGGCAAGACAGTAGTAAATATTGTACTTTTTTTTAACATATTTTATACAATACACCTGCTATAAAAAAACATTTGAAATAATGTGTTAAGCATTTTCGTCTAAATTTCGTGGGCTATTGGATCATTTATCTTCAGAGTTATTAAGGCTGCCAGGTCATATTTTAAAATTGAGAAATATGTAATATAACTTATTATATTTTAATGTAAAAAATATATCCATAAAATAAATAAATAGATTGAACATATACTAAGCAAGTTAATTATTTTAGAAGTTATTTTGCACCTAAAGTGTCTGAGAAAAAATTATTTCTAAACATATTAGCAGCAAAATGTATGTTTGGATTGTGGGAGTGGTTCCTACAGAAATTTCAAATGCAAACATAAGTCAAGAGTTACTTAATTTTATAAGCCTTTTACTAAGTCTAATTTATCCCTTACATATTCGAAGAGCACTGTGCTGAAACCAGCAAATAAGATTGTTCGCTCACTAAAAGTTACGCAAAAAAACTCACACACACACACAAACAACAATTACACAAACATAATTTACTATATGTCTACGTTTAATACAATCTTGAAGTACATTTCATGTTATCCTCATCGACTTGTGATAAAAAAATTGAATAACTAAATTAAAGTAAAATATTTCACCCACTCCTCGCAGTTTTACCAATGTATACAAAACTTATAAGAAGCTCAACTCTTATAGAGAATAGTCAGACCGGTTGGTTGCCGCCAAATCG
>JAGFPH010000262.1:152067-205561 GCA_018207615.1 Philaenus spumarius | reverse complement strand
TATAGAGAATAGTCAGACCGGTTGGTTGCCGCCAAATCGAGGTTAGCCCGGCAGCCGTTCTGGCTCATTCTCTGTCTCACTCACAATTGATACAGTAGCGCTCTCGCTACATAGCGGCTGCTGCGCTAAGCTTGCCAGATTCAAATAAAACTAGACTAAATCTTTAACAAGGGCGTTGCGCTTCTTATAAGTTCTGTATTCATTAATTTTACTCTAGGAAACCAAAATTTTACAAAACATTGCTTATGTAAAAATTTGTTAAACAATGTCCAACTTTAGGTTCGTCTCTACAAGTTTTCCAAAATTTAAAAAATTAAAATTTCGCTGTAGGTCGAGTAAGCAATCTAATCCTAGCTGTTTTTTTTTTTTTTGTTTTTTTGTTTTTGGTTTACAATTATAGTTCCATAAATTAATTATTAAATAACTTATTATTTAATTAAATTTTTCAAAATATTATTATAAATGTAATTTTATTTCATACATTTTCATTTGGTTTGAGATATGACCAAATAGAAAAAAAATGTTGTAAAAGAATTATTTTGATATTCCACTTGACCTACATTGGTAATTGCACTTTTTCTTTTTCATTAAACAGTTTTATTCCTAAAAATTTTGTCATTATTTAATATTGGAAAACTTGTGGAAAGTACACAAATTTTTTAAAAGATTAATCATTAACATTGTTTACACACAAAATAGTTTACCACAACTGGTTTACTGAAACACCGCCGCATTAATAGTGAGATATTCTTATTGTTATAACTAATAACAACTATAACAATAAAATTAACAACTCAATGATTAAATAAAAAATTTTAAACTCGTCTCACAAAATATTTAAATCTGCATGTATAATGAAGGATTCGTGGATTAATATTTTCCTCTACACGTTAAATAGATTGAAATCCACTTTCGACTCCTAAAGGAAACAGAATTCATTCGAAGCTCTGTAAGTATTCTAGAAGTTTTCCCGCGGGAGAAATTATTTAAAGCTTCCGTAAACAAACGTCTAATCTTGCTAAAAGGATTTTATATATTGTAGATCCGTTTTTTTAATAATATTCGTCTAACATTTTATAAAATGTATACGTAAATGTATAAACATTTAATGTTGCTGCTTTGTGTTCAATCTTGTTTAAAAACGTGTTTTGTTTTAGTAGACTTTAAAGAGAGTAACGTTTTAAAAACGTAGTTAAAAATTAAGAGCAGTGGTATGTTTTTAAACTCTTAATACACAGGTACAAACTACAAGAAGAGTAATATTATTTTAATATTATAAAATGTGTTTTATGATTATTAATTAATTATAGAAAGGTTGTAGCATAATCAAAGGAGTTCTAATTCAACATAGTCTTTTGATTCCCTAATTGTAGAAAAAGCCAAACGAAACCACGTGTATTTTGCAAACAATTTAAATTCTTTTGCGAACTTTAATAATAATTTATCAGTGTTTAACTATATTATTTTTTATCGCAAGAATAATACACAAAACATGTATAACTAAAATTTACAGGAATTATACATCTAATAACATAAGAAAAATTATATAGAGCTGCAAAGGGTATACAATTCATAATGCAATTCTAAATGACAATAAATTCCTTGTATTTACGAGACATGTGCAATTTGTTTACCGTGATATGAACGTAGCAGCAGAGGGGAAAGCCAGCCATATCATTCAATGTTGGAGTACTGTCAACTTTTCAAATGTAGATTTGTGGTTTACAATCTGTTTCGTAAGGTAGAATAGGCTCCATAAAGGGAAGACATTAAGTATCTGAACATAAATAATATCATAAGCTGTTTCGTAAGTTAGATATGTATATATTTTGTAGTATAAGTCTGAAGCAGAATATTAAGTCATCGGGGACAATAAACAATTTAACAAATCTAATAGAATAAAACAAACTATATATAGTAGAAATAAATTTATATAAATATCAATGTTAACTAAATTTACCAACGTTATAGCAAGAAAGCATTCCCAAGCTTTATCAAAAAAATAATAAATTTGTGAAAGCTTACCAAATTATAATACTAAATATATATATTTTTTAATTTAAGCTACCTTCTAATATGGACCTTTATCTAGTCTACGTTTTTAATATAAACCAGAGATAAGTATTTATGTAAAGTAAATTCTAGCAAATTGACAAGACCGTAGTCTAGGTGAAAGACATCATCTGTTCAAAACAATGGCTGCTTATCTTAAAGTGACTTTTATAGAAAAATTTTATTGACTTAATTTGGAATAAATTTTGTGTGGTAACGAGATGGCGAATCTCTGTTATACACTGGGATTTATTTTAGAAGGCGTATAGTGTTTAAGAATGAGCTTGGTTTTTCAGTGCTTATGGTGGTTCGTAAACCAGGCATAAGGGACGTTTTCTTTTGTCCTGCGGAGGTGCAGGATCAGAGATTATTTGTTGAATGTGTGCGGTTAGAGCCTTGGGCTCTGTGCCTGAGTGAGTTTGAAAGCTTAAGTATGAATTCCTCGAGTGTGGGGATTGTGTGCACTTGAGAGATGGTTGCGTTCGATACGTACCATGGGGAGTTGGTGATCCAAATTAAGTTTTGTTCTGGAAGGAGTAAACCATTTTCTTCCGAGCAACAGATAGTAAGGAATACCAAGCTGGAATTGCGTACGTGAGTACTGGTCTGATGTATGTTTTGTACATGGACAACCTGATAACGAAGTGGTAGAGGACGTTTATGACTGGAACATGTCTACCACAAACAGATTTAGCCATTGATGGTGTTTGCTTGATGTGACGGTACAGTTTTAAGTTAGAGTCAAGCGTGATTCCAAGATATCTGACATGACGGTTCATTGCTATGGGAGTTTTGTAGAGAATCGTATGGCTTTTGTTGTATCTGTGTTTACTGTAAAATTCTCCACATCCTGAGCCATGGTTGCAGCCTATCCAACTGTTGTTGGATGACTGTCGAACCATATTCCAGGTTAAGTGATCTGTGTAGTAAAACATAACGTCGTCGGCAAAGAGTCGCAGTGATACTTTGGGGATGACTGGAATGTCGTTAGTGTACAGAAGGTACAATGACGGTATAAGAACCAAGCCTTGGGAGACTCCTGCCAGATGGGTCTAGGAGTGGATAGTGTACCTACGACAGCAACCTGAAACCATCTACTGTCGAGGTATGAGCTTATGAGATGTACATAGAATAAAGGAACTGGGCTGTGGGCTAGCTTTTAAAGCAGGTCTTCGTGCCATACTTTATCAAAAGATTTGATATGTCCAGTAACACTGCATTAGATCGTTTTCGTTTGTTGAAGCAATCAGAAATGTCGTTGAGAACTTTTACATTTGGAGTGTTGTGCAGTGTTTACTTCGAAAGCCAAATTGCTCAGGACGAATTACGTCTTTGAGATGCTGGGGGACCTGGGAATAAACAAGTCTCTCAAAGAATTTTGATATCAATGGAAGTAATGAGATGGGTCTGTGATTTTCCGGAAAGAGAGCCGATTTTTGTGTTTGGGATTCGTGATTATTTTAGCTCCATTCCATGATAAAGGGAAGTGGCCTGTTCGCATAATACCATTAAAAGTTCTGTTTCTACATTTGGTTTAAGTACCTAATTTTAGAATTTCGTAAAATAAAAATGACAATAATCTTTGTTTTCTTCCTGAAAACCAAATGATTTTGTTTAAAAAACAGTATGAAAACAAAAAAAAAACATTTCTAGTAAATGGTACTCATGCGATCTAGGGAGTTTATATCAAGATTGGACATAACAGAAAGAATAAAGAATCGAAACCAACATATATAAAAGTCTCAAGAAACTTGGTGAGTTAACGGGAAAGTTAAACAAAAGGAAGTGTCACATTAAGAAACGAATGTGAAGTGAAGACTTACAAATGTCGCATCCATGGGAACATTGCAAAAAATAGAAACATCTTACCGCCTTCGGGAATAATATTTTAGTACACTTCCTAGAATTGGTGGGAAAAGATGTAAAAGTTATGATCTATAACATTAAAGCGGCGAAAGATGGATTCAATTTTATTTTCTTGGGGAGAATAACCATCCAGACGTTTTATATCTTATTTCCCATTCAAGTATTGAAATAAATAGCGACACTCAAATAATATTTTATACAATTATGTATAGTATTGGAAGAAGACATAAGCAAAAAGTAATACGCGTAATCTATTGTATAAAAAGCCATTGAAAATATATGAAAAGTGATTTCAGCAAAGGCCTTATACTTTTTAAATAATGTTTTTAGGCGAAACCCACTTTTTATTAGTAAGAGTCTAATGAAACTATAATAAACCAGAAGAAAAACTCTATAAATTATTGGTGAAAAATTAAACAAAGCTTTAGTAGGACAAAAACCTGTAGTAAAATCGAATGGCCGTAGGGGCTACCAGTACCAGTTAGGTTTACAAATATAATATGTTTTATAAATACATTTTCCATCAAAATTCATCATACAATATATGGGGTTTTATAACAAAGTACCTGGGCGACTGAGCACCACTCGGTATTTTTTATTTTTATTTTTAAAAGCATTGTATGAGTATCCTAGTCACTAATATGATAATATGTTTATCTTATTGTTTCCGTCTTGTGACTTCGTCTGCGTTTTTCAATACTTTTTTTGTTTGTTTTTTGTTAGGAAAATGTATGTAAATACAAATATCATACTGAATAAATATGAATATTTTTCGAACTTACGTTCATATGAACTGTTTATCCTATACTCTAGATAATACAACATATAAATACTTCAACAGATGTCGTTCTCCACAAAAATATATATTAAAGGTTAGAAATTAAAAGAAATGTTTTAAGCTTGAAATCAGCTGATAATGAAAATAATATAGGACACAGGTGATTACTGTTATTATTATAGTCAATAAACATATGTAATGATTTTAAACTCCATAAGCCCAATGTTAAAAATTTTCTATTTTCAAATTAGTTGTTTAGAAAAATTCGAGTTTTCCTGATTTAGCGGTTTTCACCAATCGATTTTTTAGACCCAAAAGCATCTAATCCCAAACTTTCAGCAAAATCCTTCGACTGGATCTCGATATTGCTCGTACGTACAAATAGACATTGCTCGTATTAGAGTATGGGATTTGTAATTTTGGTCCCATATTTAAAAATGGCGGACATTTTTTTTGGATTTGTATACAAGGAGTAAACTGTCAGATAATCGTCAGATAATTAAGATGGTAGCTATTTGTTCTCTTATGCGAAACATCCTGGCATCTTCTGAGGAAGTATGCCACCATACTGCGCCTAGCATGTATGCTATAGTTAGCAGAATGCGTTCGACGATACGATAGTTGGAGAGTAAAACGTGTTTTACATATAACCAGATTAGGTTAACCAGCTGCAGTAAATTAAATCTCTCTTAAGTTAGGCCTAACCCGGATCAATAATTATTTGTAAATTATTTTTAAACAGGATGAAGGTACGCTCAGTTGTAGGCTACTAATTAAAGGGTAGGGGCAACTAAGAGAGCTAAGTTGGCACGGGTAACTTTGCAAACAGTTGTGCAATTAATTAGCCAATAACGTAAATACTAATGTTTAAGATTTTTTCTAATATTGTCCATTTGCTACATACATTGTACTAAGTAGTCTTAGAAAATAATATTTACGGCTGCGACACCTACAAAACGGTTTGGTTTTTTTATAAGAAGTAAATCAAATTTTATTTCAAACTAGCTTTGAAAGAAATATGCATACGTCAACAATATCTTATACTTAGAATAATTACTCAATGGTATAATTACACACTTCTTGTATTATAATAATATAGTATACCTAATATACATGATTGATATTTTAACATACGTAATTAATTATTGTTGTATCAAGGCAAAATAATAATACTTACTTTATCGGATTAGCATGTTAGATTCACTTATTTCGCTTTCTAGGAAACCCCTCTGCGTGCTTCGCACGCCAACCCCGTTGGAACGTTCTATACACATAATCATGTTATGTTTTCTTTATAATAAAGGTCTAGGATTAATAATAACCCCAAAGCTAAGACGCTGAATAATATTAAATGTTCAAATCAAATTATTTCCTATATTTTATAACACCAGTACAATAAAGGTTAAAAGAACCAGCAAGGCTCAGATTTACACTTTAATAAAAATCGAACCTAAAAGTTATAAATACAAATAATTGCTTCAAAGTTTGAAATCAGCTGTCAATGGAATTATTTTAGCAAACAGCTGTTTTATCTGTTATTTTATTTAATTGGTTGCTATGGTAATAAATGTAAATATATGTGTTGTTTCATCAGTCTAGGCCTAATCTAAAATTTTTTCGACTAAATTTACAAATATTGAAATAAAACATGTTTTTATCAAAATGAATTCTAGCATATGTTACTCAGGGATAGTGTAACTTTGTATTATTAAAACTATTTTTTCAATTGGGTTAGTAGTTCCAGAGATTAACCCCTACATACAAACAAATGTTACCTCTTTATAATATTATAGTATAGATTACACATGCACAAGTTAAGCGATGGATGGAAAATAACATGTTTCCAAATTAAAACAATTGCAAAAATCCAGTGTATATTTAAACCTAGATCAGCAACCATATTTTATATCGTTATTAATAAATTTGACGACTATCTGTTATTTCTTTCACGCAAAATAATAAAACGTGAAATGCCTTTATGACTGATTTACTCTCTACTGATGTTTTTGTACGACAGAAATTGCATTTGCATCTTTTAAAAATTGTTTACATAAAATTATAGGAAAATAATGTTGATGATACTATTAAAAAGTTTAATTAATATATATTATATAGTTTTTTTTTAAGAATATCTCACTTATTTATTTTTAAGTATGACGAAGCCCTATATGTTAGAATATACACTGTCCCTAACCATTCGTCGGCACGGCGAAGATTTGTTAATTAACTCACAATAATGAAAGGGCAGCACAAAATCAACACTACACACTTTCACGTAAAAGACCAAACCCCTATCGTAAAATTTACGAATGGTTAGTGGTCTAGAGTTAAATAAACATAATAAATGAACGAAAATTGTGTAAATACAATAAAGATTGTTACTTCAGTATTAAATTTTATTAATAATATTATTCCATTCTACATCTCAACAAAATATTACTTCCAGGTATTTCAACTTCAGAAGGTAAAGCTTTATCTGCAGTGTTCGTTTCTAGACGTCACACTCTTTCTCCCTGTAGGGTATTTTGTAATATTTATAGTTAATGTATGCACATTATTACATGTGGGTATATCACATAATGTATTTTATGTATTTGGGTTATTTTGTATATTTATTTAATGGAAACACTATAAAATACCTTCAAAGTTAAAGGAGTGACGTTTATTTATACTTCTTTAATTAATTAGATTTTAAAAATAAGTATATAAAGTAAGATATATGGAAAATATGCGTTGCCTCTGAGCTGTGCAAAATCTACCAAAATTTGTCGTTCAACTTTATTAATGACTGTTTCTACCAAAGAAGATCCCAACCTGGTTCTGATTTCTAGTATTACTTTAATAAATGAGGTTTAAGTACTATCATTATACAGCATGCAATTATTTCATTAATTTATCCCGCGTTGGCACGCTACTCTAGAACCTGGGCCTCACGCCACACGCCACTGAGTGGATTATTCCTTCCTGGTTTATTTCTTTTGCGTTGTTATTTTAAGAAAAACTTATAACTAATTTTAAGCTTTAATATAAATGACAAACGGTTATTTTATGATATATAATTATGTAATATTAGGTTTTAAATTAATTGCAAATACTTCAAAAAGTACGTATGTAGGGCACATTACAACTCAGGAGCTGGGAAGAGAATGCATTTTTTTATTTTATATAATTTATTGGCATGTTAGAAACAACAGAATACCATTATATTGTAAATATTCACCCTTAATACTTTGTAAACAGCATTTAAAATATTGAATGAATGAAAATGGCTGAATTCTTAGTGGTATAATGTTAGAGGAGCAAGGGCGAATAAACAATAACTCATATACATTCCTACATGCAGCCACAAAGTTTGCTCTTTCATTCGCCCTTTTTCCAGTCGGCCTATAGCCAGTAAGACGTAAAACATCCAGTCTAGATATAACGGAGTACAAATTATTTATTCCAGCTTGGTTAGTTTGCATCAGCGTTTCAATTGGAGAGGTGAATGAATGAAATAGTTATATTGAGTGAATTTTAAATTTCAATAATGTAACAGGAAAATGCATCACAAAGAGGCAAAAACATACAGAAACGTGGAAGGTTAATAAGTGTATGAAAATTCAAAATTTTGGACAGTATTATATATCAAGAAAAACTAAACGTGAAGTTCCGGCTCGTTCAATCGGTAGCAGTGTAAATGTAGTCGCAAATGATTTTAACAAATAGAAATGAACGTAGTTCAAATAATTTTTCTATTTTTTGGGGTCTTTCGGCTTAAAACTTACAGAACGTTATCTGTTTTGAAATAGGACGACTGTAAGGTTTATAAGATCGTAAACTGACCTAGTAGAAAACTACGAACGATTTCATATTTTGTTAAAGTAAATGGGGAAGCAGTATCAGTTTGCCACTTAGCATTTTTGCATTTATCAGTATACATGGGATAACAGAAAATAGAGTACGTGTTGTTTCATCAAAAGAAAGTGTATCAGTACTTAGGACCCATACCCCCTGCACCGATCAAACTCACAGAAGGATCTTAAAGACGGGTTACCTTAGTTCCTATGCCATATAATTTAGTTTTGTAGCAAGCTACAAGAAGTGATGGAATTGAAGTTAGTGAAATTGAGGATGCACATGAAAATGACATTATTGATTTTGACGTGTCATTTTTTAAACTGAAAGTTTGTATACATAGATACTTTTAATTATCTCAAATTCTATGAACTAAAGACTCAAAATTATACATTATACTAAAAAGGTTATACTTAAGTATTTAATTGGCTAATAATTAGATTTTTTGTATCTTTACTTTGTGTTAGTTATCAAAATTTTAATTATTTTTTTACTTCTTGATTATTAATAAAGTTAAAAAACCAATCCGGCCAATCCTGATGGGAATTGTATTTTTAAAGCGAAATATTTATTATTTTCTATTCGCCCTTTCTATCTTTAGAAGATTCACAAACTTTAAACGCGATTTCCCGACACCATGTTTTTCATATTCTCCCTTTCTCCTCCCAGCTCCTGAACGGTATTTTAATAATTTCGTTAGGATCAAACATTTGTAGTTGTGATACCAAATTTATATACCAGAATACATTCTACAGTAAAAAACCCCGAATTTATACATCATGAAACTAATTTATGTCGTTAAAAATCACAGCAAATATGAAAACAATTGGTTTAATTAATGATGGTTATATTTCTTGAGTGTATTACCAACGTTTTACCAAAATAGTACAACTTAACGCATCAACCTGCCACATCATTAATATACTGAACCAACCAACAACGATAACCAAGTGGGAAAAACGTGTATCTTCTTTAGTTGTTCTGCAAACTGTATGACAATCCCTAACATTAATGGGTTTTTTTCAAAATATTTGCTGTAGTATACTCTCAAATAAGGTTTTTGGCTAAAATAAACAGTAGTGAAATTAAAACAACTGTGGTTGGTTTTTAGAACAGCTGATTACAATATTGATTGTTGCCAGGCCGTGTTGCTTAATATTACTTTTTTTTAAGGTTATTTAACGTTATAATGGTTCTTACCACTCTAGAGGTTTTTGCCGTAGAGTAGTATTTTCGCACGTACGTAATTGGTCATTCCGGTGATCATATTTGATGCGAACTGCTGTAGAGTTTCAAGAACGATATCAAACACAGCCTCCAAGAAATGTCGTAATTATACGTGTTTTTGACAAGTAACTACGTACTAGTAATATTTTGACTCTGCGTAATAGTTGTGGAGACCGTCCAAAAGCTACGAATGGAAACTGTAAAGCCATGGTTTTTGTCTTTATACCAGCTTTGAAACCAATTTGATACCATTGCATACATGCAAAAAAAGCAAAATTATGGATGCTATCAAGGAATACGAAATATACAAAGCGTTTAAAAACAATGGAAACCAAGTCATGAACGACCATCTGCATTTCTCCTCGAAGACGCTGTATGACACGGCTATCAGTATACCGGATAACGGGCATGCTAACAAACGTCACCGAATGGTTACTTAACCTTGTAACGACAGTTGTCCCTGGACCCCCATACGGGATGCATCCCACGCGTAAAAAGTGTTTTAATATGTTCTCAGTGTTTGTGTTTATGTGTTTTGTATGCAATTTTTGAAGACCTCGCAAGAGTGATATGCGTCTGATGATGCAGTAAATCTCCGAAACGTGCCATATGAAAAGAAAAGAAAGTCAAGTGACTGAAATAAAGTAAGTAGTTAAGCTTAATTATATTACTTTAAACTTGATGTTTAATTAATTAATAATATTACGTTGACTTGGATACCAAAGAAACATGAATCTTAAAAAAATGTTATTTGTCTTTATGAAGGAAATTTAAACCATATCTCAAACGAAACATGTATAATATATAATACAGTATTTTATTTTGTTATAAAACTTGAATCCCCTCTCAAAGTCGCAGTAAAATATGTTTTGTGTTTTGATTATTATTATCTGCGGATTAGTATGGTTAGCAATGATAAATAATATTTTGGTTCTTTTATCGGTTTTAATGAAAATTTACTGTGACAAACTATAAGCGTTTCGTTTTGTTCTTTTAAGTTACTGATCCTTATTTTTTATTATTTAGTTACAAGTCTTTATTTTACCTGTTTATTACTAGCGAAGTGTTTTAACCCTATAATGAACGGGCAAAAAAGTTACGCAAGTGGACGGGCTGGGCCTGATAGACCCAAGAATAAAAAATCTACAAAAAAATTCAAATTATTTGTATTGATCCAAACTTGCTTTTCTATCAAACCTAGCGATGTTTTCAGTGGTATAACACTATTTTAATAAAATAATATATTACTGCCAAAGAATGGTATACATAAATGAAATGGTCTTGACATTGTTAACAAACAATTTTTAATGTTAATTTTGTTTGATTTTACCTACATGAATTATGTTAAAAATATTAAAAATAAGTTTAAATAATTTTTTTTTTTTTTTTTTTTTTTGAAGAGAAATAAAATAAAATTCACGTGAGGGGACGGGATGTTTCTGACAGGCCCACAAAATATCCAAACGCGTGAAAACTCATGCGACACCAGTGCATTCTGTAGACTCTTTTAGGAAGGTGCACAGAGAAATTGCGGTCTACAACGCCTCTGATCTTGAATCTAACCCAATATGAAAACGTCTGGGCCTCACAGACCTAACTCGCCCATTCTAGGGTTAATATAATATAACACTAATGTTCGAATAAACTAAGGAATGCGTGATATTAATTGCCTGTTTATGTATCTTTGGAATTACAGGAATTACAGCGAGCTTAAGACATTGGCAAGATGTGTAAAATTAAACCTAAAATGGACTATAGTAGAACTTAAGCAATTTAATACGTACACATTAGTTTATTTGTTTATTTTTACAAACAATAATTAATTATCTGCAGGTATTACAAACATATACAATTCTTCTCTTAGTCCATAAAATATTTTTATTATTTAAATAGGCTCACTACGTATTGCAGTTCGTAATTCAAATGGAACATAGCTACAAGCGTTGACACATTAAACAATGCACATTGTAACACATCTGTTGCAACGAACGTGCTCACAAAGTTTGCTTTATTAAAAGACGCCAGCTTTTACAGTAGTCGGTATTAATCTAGTGTTTAGACAATTACAATAAACAGCGCCAGAAAATTAACACAATGCCATTTTGAAAGGTGCTAAAACGGAACAAGTCGACGCGGAATGTGACGTTAATGTACGTGCCGTCATTGGGAGTTCATTTCACGTTCGCAAACTGCATTAATTGTTGAAGCAATAAACAAACAGTGTACAGGACACGCCTAGTCCATATTCAATGTGCTGTATTTATTTTACACGAAGTACGGATGAATAAACAAAATACAAAAGTGTTCACTGACAAATATTGCTCGTAATGAGTACTATACAAATAATGTAGTTTTTGTTTACGCGCTACCTTTTAAAACTTTATTTCAAATGTATATAGTTGTTTGTTTATTGCCTAACAATGAAGTCCACTCCATTTTATTGAAAATATAATGAAAGTAACCTTTTTTTGCGAATAGTCGACTATAAACGTAACTAAATAAAATATAGCCTACCTAACATCAGTTATAATGAATTTAATCTAAAAAAACATAGCGTTCTAATTTGAAACATAACACAATAATTAAATTGCTTAGAGGCAGTTCAGCTACAGCTCGCAAGATGCAAGATGTAATTAGTGATATTGAAACAGATTTGCCAAATAAACGTATTTTTGGGATTTTTAGTTTTCTTTTTTAATTATTTGTTCTCATTTGTCAATCTCTTTTATTTTATACTTTGTTATTTCATTAGAATTCGAGAAAATCTACGTAATATGACTCCTTTCAAAATGTGTTTTCATTTGAATTTACGTGAATCTCCCGAATGATGTTCCTACAAACAGTGGTTTTAATACGGAATTGCGAAAATATACAAAATAATGTTCCTCCACAATAATTATTTGAATAGGAATTATCAAAATTTGCCAAATTGTGTTCTCTTACAGTTGTGGTTTTGTTAGGAACTAACAAAATGTACCGAATTTAGCTTTTCTTTCTCCTCCAAAAATGGATGTTGTATACTATTTTGTTTTTTTGTTTAGACAAGTTATTAAGCCGAACCAAAATTTTATATTAATGTAATAATAACAGCATTTTTCTGTTCAAAATAAAAACCTCCCTCTTTACAAGAAGTAATATCCTACGTTTAAATAGCTTTATGAAAACGGAACAACACAAAGTATCTGCTTGATTTACTGTAAATTAAAAACATTTAAATGAAAAATAAGGTTGGGTTTGACAATGCTTACTATAGAAACATTTGATACATATATTGTTTTAAATAGAGCTTGAACTAAGCAATGGACTTATTTGGTAGACAAACTGAGTAGTTTGCTAACAATAACATCGTAAAAACAAAACAAAATAAACGGTACCAGGAACTGGCACATATTTTCTCACAAACATATTTAAATTATTAAACAGATTCACTGTGACTTCATAATTGTAGGTGGGGTAGGAGAGGTGATTTATTAAAGTAGGAGATTAACTAATAAATATTATCTAGAGAGAAAACTATTTGATCGATTTCGAACAAATTTGCACCTAACACGTCAATTATGGCTGTATAGATGCACGAAAAAAGGGTTTTAAAAGTTTTGAAAAACAACCTCATTTGTGGCCAAAAATCAGTTATTATTATTATTATTACTAGCTAAACGAGAATTTTCAGAAAGATGCGGTTTTTTGCATATGGTAGGGTTCATTATAGGCTACAAATAAGCCAAATTTGATCAAAATCGTTAGAACCGTTTTTTTATAAAATGATTTTGGGTTTTTTTTTGCCAAAAAGGGGGTTGTTTTTCAATTTTTTTTCAAAATTGTTTTTCGTGCATCTGTGCCTACTTGACATATCTGGTTCAAATTTGTTTGAAATTGATCGAATAGTTTTCGCTCTAGCTTTGTACACATACAGACAGACATTTTGTAAAAACCACTTTTTTGGACTCAGAGGGTCCCAAAACGGATATTTCCACAAAATCTCAACATCGATTTTTTTTGCGATCACTATACTTTCTCTATACTATAGTATAATAGTAAACAAAATTACTTTAGAGTGAAATAAATTCATCAAGCAATGTATGTGAAATTAAATTAGTTTTGTTTACAAAAATTGTGTTTATTAAAATATGTTTGCTTGAATTAAATTAAACGTATGAATTAACTTGCACATAAATTGAAATTGAGTTTAAAAATATAATTTTATAAATGACAAACTCTTCAGCTAGAATTAAATAACAATTGAAAAAAAAATATTGTTTCCTGTCCGTCTGATTTCGGAAACCTAAAAAATAATTACAACAAGTCTTTATTTTCCCAGTTTCAGTTATATGTAATCTTATAAAGCATGTTTTAAATGTATTTACTAAAACATTTATTTATTGAAACTGTATTCTGGAATATGTTTTAAAGTTGAACCTAACATACTGTATTTCGTTTAATACAACATCGTAACTCAGTTAATGCAAAATTAAAATCAGCATTTCAAATCATAAGTACAGTTACCACCTATGGCAGTAAAATTTGTAAATATTACAAGGCAATCAACTTTTATAAACGTCATTACAAATTCATGCATCAGTAGGTTTAATAGTATATTTTCATTTACAAATCAATGTAAAAAAGTGCAAAATTTGCAAGCTTTTGAAGTAAAATCAAAGAAACCTTCATACTTATTAAGTTTTTCAATTCAAATGCCGGAAATATAACTTAAATTTTTAAATTGTATCTAATATACATGATCCATTGTTGATTTAACTAGGAATAAGGTAAATTTGTTTCTAGTTGAATTGAATATTATACTCAAGAAAGATAATACGAAGTTTTCTAATTCTTTCTGTCATCTTCAAAACATTAAAAGAGATATTTTAAAGTAATTATGTTCTGTACTAAAAATAGAAAGGTCTAGTTGAAATATCAATCCTTTATTTAAAAAACAGGATCTTTAGCTGTTGTTTTATATTTACCAAAGCTAGTTTGACAGGGCGTATCAGTGAACCATCTGGACACCCAAATATAGTATCGTTGTGCCCGATTAATATACAAATTATACTAAAAGATAAATAGCAAATTATTAATAGTTATTTATAACTACTACGTGTATAATTTTACACCTGTCAGTTTTCTTTTCTTTGATCCTTTCTTTAAAATTGGTCTTTTTGACAAAAATTTCTGAAAAAATACGAGAATTTTTAAACTATATTTTCAATTGAAGTTACAGATTTTGCGAATACATAACGGAAAGTATGGCAATTGTTATATAACATGTGTTTTCGTGATAAAATTCCCAAGTTATCGCCAACTTACAAATCTGCAGACTGCACGTACATCCTTTATTGAGTTACAGACTTTATTGGATGGAGGGAGCATAGTTCTATTTTCAAGTCCCAAGAGACAGTATACAAAGATGTAACTCGCATGATTTCAGACCGAGCCGGAATACAAATTCAAAATGTTTGCATAATACTTGAAGATGTAGAGAAGTATTATCGGTGGCCATCGCTCTAGTATTTATTGTATGAGGTCGTTTTATTTTATCACGAGTCCTTTTACTCATTGATTTTTGCTACGCGTGCTTGTGATACTATAGGGTATTAATACAAAGAGTAGAAAGTACTGTATTGTATTTAGAATTAGCTTACTTTTTATACACTAAACTTAAGCCTGTTCCAAATTAGAGGTTGAACAGGTTGTTCAATAATTAGAGGTTGTTATTGTAAACAATATATATAAAATATATTATGGACATTATTTTGTTGCTAAAAAATACTGCATAAAAAAATTTCAAAATATAAAAAATTTGATTGTTTTTACACTACCAAGTAAACTATTTTAACACAACTAACAAAATGAGGAGGCACAATGTCCATTTCAGAGGTATTACCAAGTAAACTATTTTAATAAAACTTACGAAATTAGGAAGCACAAAGTCTATTTCAGAAGTAAAATCCGATTGACCGCCTGCAAAATATTTTGGACGCGGTGCGCCTTCAATTATAATTACACTTCAATAATAATTATATAAACAATTTCTTAAATTCATTACTTTCTCTAATGATATAACAAGTCTGTCATTTATTCGAAGGAAATTGTTTTTGATCAGAAGGTATGCTAGTACTAGTCGGAAAATATTGAAAATAACTATACTTATTTACAATTACACAAGCTTTTTGCTATTGGTCAAAGTAAACTTCCTAATAATCATTGAAAAATAAATAAAAATCTAGAAGAGTTAAGTATACAGACTAACTTCAGGTCAATAGATGTAATACATTCAAATCTGGCCATAGCTTACTGAACTGTTCATGTTAAGTGATATTTGGTGAAAAACTTCCTGATGGCAATAATAAATACAGACGTATTTTGGATAGTACAATATGTTTAGTGAGATGTAATTCTAATCCTTAGAATTTAATAAAACTAAACTAATTAATTGGAATTGACATATTTTTTGTACATAGATATTATACAGGGTTTCCCATAAGTAATCAGCCAAACTTCGGAAAATGGTTCTATGGCTCAAAATAACAGATAAAGTTCATATAAACATATTCCCTAAAACTCTTCGTTTTCCAGATATACATTTTGTTTCTGTTACAAAATAATGCAAATATAGAGAACGGTTTAACCGATTAAGTTCAAACTTGGCATGGAGTTTAACCTTACAATGATCTATCTTAAAAAAATTAACGTTATATCCAATCAATCGCTTCAAAATGGCGGCTGTTTGAAAATTTCAAACCTAAATTTCGCAAAAACAGTAGAATTTAAAAAAAAAATGTCAAGACAGCTTTTTCGTAGCCATTTTTATTCCCTATCGGATGGTGCAACTGTCAAAACAATCGGTGAAGGATAATACATATGTACACATGAGATTTTAATTAGACATAAAAATAGCTGGCCCGATTATTCTTTCTTTTGGCAGTGAAACGTGTAACCACTAAAGTAGAGTAAAACCAACAAAAAGACTACAATTGACGAAAAGTAAATAATATATTGCAATACCAAACAGTATATCTATATAAATAAAAATGTAAATGTACGTTTGTTCAAAATCGATAATCTCCGAAAGTTCTTCACCGATTGCTTTGAAATTTTGACTCAAACTTTCATTTGAATAAAAGCGTGTTTTTATATACTTTTTGAAAAACTGCAGTTTCTATTGAACATAAAAACAATAAAAAATATACTCAATATTTAACAAAAATGTAGGTGCCATTACAATAATATATGTTTATTGACTATAATAATAACAGTAGTCAGATGTTTCCTATAATATTTCCATTATCAGCTGATTTCAAGCTTAAAAATATTACTTGTATATTATCTAATTTTTAAGATAGGTTTTGGTAAACAAAGCTATCTGTTGAATTAAAAACAACACACACTATCACATATATTATTTCTCAAGGCCATTTTTTTGTCGGTACGCCATAACTTCCTTAATACATCATCAAATTACATGAATGAGGCATCATTTTAAAGCTTTCCTTAACCCCTACACCGGAAAATATACAAAATACAATTATACAAAAAAAAAATACAAAAAAAAAAAGAAATAAAGAATCCGAAAGTAACAGTAATGTAAGATCAAGTAAGTTGTAGGGATATTTTTCTGGCGTTGGCAACACTGATGATAACAATACCCAGCTGGAGAGCTGCCGTTACGCCACTACATTGCTATTTTTAATTAATTGTATATTTAGTATCGTATAGTATAGTGTACTTTAATTAAGTGGGATTTAAGTAAGTTAGAATGCGAATGTTTCGCACGGGTCAGCTAGTCTAAACTAATATTAAAAAGAGGTAAAACTTGTTTCTACATATATTCCCTTACAGTTAACAATATTATGAGAAATTTCCTTCGTTATAAAGTCTTTAAATTTTATTTAAATAATTCGTACTTTGGTAAATTAAACATTATACCACAATCAATCGTTAACTTTTTATACCTCTATCTGATTCTCCGATGTTCGTGTACATCTTGTTTCCGCTGGGTTCACATACCGAAGATTGACTGAACAGAACATAATACGAGTACGGGGAAGGCTGGTAATAACGTTAGAAGAAATTTCACCATTCTTTTTGTTAGTTTACGTTTTTATCATTACATTTAGTGTGGTACAATCATAAATTATTTCTAGATTCTAGTATATATTTTCTGTATTCAAATCTATTTTGCTGGCAAAGAATTTGTTGCTGCTTCTAACATGCCTTGTGCTCGTAAGCTTAACATAAAACAAATATTGATAATACAAAACGTCAACATTCGGTCCGACCGTAAGACCTTGTGAGTTAATTGCAATATTGAGCAAAATATAAAGGGTAGATTTACATAATATTTTCCGTACCATTTCTGCCAGTAAATCGACTTTGGATTAAAACAATGTTTGATTTATGTTAAAAGCCCCTACTTTATTAAATATCTGAAATTATAGATAAACAATGACTGTGAATATTTTTATATTGTACTTTCATCCATTTATAAATTTCAATAATTATTAAAAAGAAAAAACAATGCCGATATTATTTCAACGAGAAAAACTTTTGTTTAGTAATATTTTAAATTTTTAATAATATGTGTATTTTGTTATCATTAAAAAAAGTACAATTATGTATTTACAATTAAATGAATTCTTAAAAAAAATATTATAATACAAATTTAAGAAACTATGAAATTAATAATTGTCAGTGTACTCCATACAAACGATAAACTAATTATTGCTTTTGTAGGTCGCAAATTAATACACATTAAAAATCCGCGTATTTTATTAAAATACCATAAAAACGAGCCACAAGTTTAAAAAAACTAAAGTGGGAATAAACGATAGTTCCACAAACTTTGCTGAATAACTTATCCTGCATTAAGTCGTCCTGCAAAGTGAAAACTGCTTGCTCAGAAATAAACTGTTTATCTATTTAAAAACAATTTTCCTTCATTAGTCTAGTCGCCAGGTTTTTGTTCAGTAATTGCTTTCGTAAACAACAGTCTATTTATATATTTAATACTATTTTCAAACTAGAGAAAACTTACGCTAACGGGATTAAGGTTAAATACTTA
This sequence comes from Philaenus spumarius, assembly GCA_018207615.1. Lineage (NCBI taxonomy): Eukaryota > Metazoa > Arthropoda > Insecta > Hemiptera > Aphrophoridae > Philaenus > Philaenus spumarius. The sequence continues at coordinate 186,743 of JAGFPH010000262.1, read as the reverse complement.
TCATGTTCGATAATTTTCAGTAATAGGTAGAAGTATTTATATTCATAAATAGTCAGTTTCGTTTATTAACTATCTTAATTATATTAATATCTTTAATTATAAGAATTTCTGAAACAAACTGATGATTAGTTTTTTAAGATTCTTTTAATGTAAATTTTAAAATTAACGATTATTTACTTCAAACGAGAGAAACATTTATTGTAAACGTAACCAAATATTGTCAGGACTTAATATTAGACCAAAAACTTAGAAAAGGTTTTTTTTATTAACCTTTTTTTAGTTTTAGTTTTAAATGTATTTTTCTAACAAAAGCTTTTAAAATTACCGTAAATGACAAATGGAGCTTCAGTTGTGTATACAATTTACATTTGTTAAGCAACAGAAAACTGTTTGATCAGAAACAGGAAATCTTAAGAGCTGTCTGTAATATGAAACTCACAAAACCTGTAGTTTACAGCATTTTATAGAATAGCGTTTAAATGATTGTACCTTTTAGAACTTTGTATCACAATATCAGAATATACACCCTTACTAACTCAAGAAATAAATCCAACTATAATAAGTAAAACTATCAATGTCACTAAAATTGATAGTAAAATGTTGGTATGCTAAATAAAGAAAACATGAAGCTAAAACTCCTTGAATTGTTTAGTATATAATAATACAGGACTAACAAAGTTTTATCGTAAGTTGTTCAGAAAAAAAGAGGCAAAAACAAATATTCAATAAAGCCTACAAATGTTCGTCGTTGAATAACTTGGACAAACAATCAGTAACAAAGTACTTTATAATATAAGAAACACCAAAATATGGATTCTGTTTCTCTTGTAACTATGTTTTAGGATTAGTGTTTCAATTAATCAATGAATCCATTTAACCCTATAATGAACGGGCAAAAAAGTTACGCAAGTGGACGGGCTGGGCTTTATAGACCCAAGAATAACAAATCTATAAAAAAATTATAATTATTTGTATTGATCCAAACATGCTTTTCTATCAAACCTAGCGATGTTTTCAGTGGTGTAACACTATCTTAATAAAATAATATTACTCACAAACAATGGTATACATAAATGAAATGGTCTTGCCATTGTTAACAAACAATTTTTAATTTTAATTGGGTTTGATTTTACCTACATGAATGATGTTAAAAATATTAAAAATCAGTTTAAATAAATTAAATTTTTTTTTGAAGAGATCAAATAATCTCTGTTAATATTCACGTGACGGGACGGGTTCTGACAGGCCCACAAATTATCCAAACACGGACAACTCATGCGACACCAGTGCATTCTGTAGACTCTTTTAGGAAGGTGCACAGAGAAATTGCGGTCTACAACGCCTATGAATCTAACCTAATATGAAAACGTCTGGGCCTCACAGACCCAACTCCCCCCATTCTAGGGTTAATAGATCTTACTAGTAAACAGGGCGTTTCATAATAATAGCGATAAAATAAGGAAAAATAATTATTTTATTTTGAGTATTTATCTGTATAAATTTGTATTTGTAGTTTCAATATGCACATATATAAGTAAAAATGTGAATTTGCTTATATTATCAATCTAAATGTTACATCATCAAATTTGTGGAAAACAGTAAAAACTAAACATAATTTCCCGGAAAATTCAAGCCTACAAAAATCTAATAAAATTACATTCATTCTAAAATTCATTCTCTAAATATAATATTTTTAGTTTATACGGTAATGAATTGTTTACTTTAACATCTCTAACCTGACATGTAGGCTATTTTTCAGTGGCATTTATTTTATAAGATGAATTTATAATTTGAAATAATATATACTTATAAAAGCCAAATACCATTGACTCATTGACTCATCACAGTTTCTCCAAAACCACGATGCCTACAAACATGAAATTTGGCTCTAATACTCTTTATAGGCTCTAGACGCGCACTAAGAAAGGGTTTCCGAAAATTCGAAATTTTAGGAGGGGGGGGAGGTTTGGGGGGTCAAAGTTTCTAAATCACGATTTCTCAAGACCTACCGAACGGATTGAAATGAAATTTGGTATGAAGCTTCCTCTAGGGCCATAGATGCTCACTAAGAAAGGGTTTTAAAACATCTGGTGTGCACATCACACAACTTTCCTTACCAAAATAGATGCTGTATCAATTATCAAATTTCTCGAGCGAGAGATTGATGATACCATTTTCGAGTTAATAGGAGTATCCGTTTCGAAGAAAGCGGTACTAACTTCAAAACGGTTAATCCCACGGACCTGATTTTGGTCTCAATCAATTTCTAACCTCACAAAATGTCAAATTTGATACCAAATACGGCTAGTTTAAAAAAAAAATTTTTACCCCCAAAAACGCCCTTTTTGGGGGCAATTTTTGAAAAAATGGAAAAAGTTGAGTGGGGTATCGTTTTTGACATTATTTTGGACGCTGAATCGAATGAGGCCATTTTCAAGTCGATAGGAGCAGCCATTTCAGAGATAAAAACAAAATAACTTGGTTTTTGTAATACATTTTTTCAACGAATTTTTAACGGTCTTTCGCGTACATAGGGTGTTAAGGGGGTCGGAGTAGAGTATGTTAGCAAAGTTTAATCAAAATCGTTAGAGGGAATTTGGAGTAAATACCAAAAATGTGCTAAAAACTGCTCCCACGGTAAGACACCACCTCCGATTTGCTTCAAATTTACATGGGTTTAATTGTTTACATGTTTGAAGATATCCTGTAAATTTCAGTTCGATCCGTCCAGCCGTTTGCCCTGTGCACTCCGGACACACACACACACAGACACACAGACACACAGACACACAGACAGACCAATTGCCAAAAATGCATTTTTTGGACTCAGGGGGCCTTGAAACGTAAAGATATTATGAAAACTCGACATCGAATTTTTGGGTCGATCGCAATACTTACCTTACCTAGTATAGGGTAAGGAAAGTAAAAATTCGAAATTTTAGAGGGGTTTAGGGGGTCAAAGTTACAAAATCACGATTTCTCTAAAAACCATCGAACGGAGTGGAATGAAATTTGGTATGTAGCTTCCGCTAGAGCCATAGGTGCTCGCTAAGAAAGTTTTTCAAAAAATTCGAAATTTTAGGGGAGGTTTGGGAGGTCCAAGTTACTATAAAAAACCATTGAACGGATTGGAATGAAATTTGGTATGTAGCTTCCTCTAGGCCCTAGGTACTCACTAAGAAAGGGTTTTAAAAAATTCGAAATTTTAGGGGGGGTTTGGAAGGTCAAAGTTACTAAAAAGAAACACCGAACGGATTGGAATGAAATTTATTATGTAGTTTCCTCTAGGGCCCTAGGTGCTGGCTAAGAAAGAGTTTTAAAAAAATCTAAATTTTAGGGGAGGTTTGGGAGTGGTCAAAGTTACTAAAAATCCCCATAAGAAATAAATATTGTAATATATTTATTGATATAATATATTTTTTGTTAATGTATGCATTTAACTTTGATTTGTCTATCCCGCCGGGTAGGGCCAGCTAGTTATTTATAAATCTAAATTGTAGTTAATGTTTTTGTTTTGAAGGGAACCTAATTTATGACAGTTTTTTAAAACTTGCTGATATTGTGAACTTAATTATTTGATTTAGACGTCTAATCTAACGTTTTTAGCTTTAGGTTATATCTAACACAAACATATATCTTTATTAAAAATAAATTATAAAATATCTGAGTGTAAAGTTTTTTAATGGGCTGACATTGTCTAAAACACTTTTTCCAACTAGGCAAACATATATGTTCTTGGAATTTAAGTTCCCCTAGTTCTGACATAATTTGTATTTTATGTTTATACCTTCTCATAATAAAAAAATAGTTTAAAAAGGAACAAACAAAACTTATTTAAAAGTAACTTAAAGCATATACGTTTAGTGATTATACTATTTACTTATGCCAAGCAGTGATTGTTTGAAATGTTAGAATATTAAATTTTATATTACACAACTTTCGGTATTTGTATTCCAATACTAATGCACATTATTCAAAAGTAAATTAATATAAAAAGTTTCTAGTATAGTACCTGTCAGTATTTTGCAAAAGGAAAGGTTTACTAAATATCATGCCACGTCCTACACTTTCTGTAGTCAACTAATTACTGAGGCAATACACCACTTAGATAACTTTCGGAAGGGCTAAATCTTGATGGCTTTAGTATTGTCTATAATCAATTGAATGCAGCAAATGTTCTCAATTATCCTATATCATTAGAAAAGCAATATTTATACTACGAATAAAACACGTTATTAAAATTCAGTGTTAGGATTGGAAAAGTTGAAAAACTAAGTAGTATAGAGGTACACAACATTAAGCTTTAAACCCACCGATACGTGATAGCACGTCGAAAACACAGAGTTCACGTTATGCATTAATTATAAAGTTTAGCGAAGCCCTGTTAAAGTTACCCAACGTGTCAATCAGAATACACATATTCAAAGTTATAAACAATACCAAATAATAAGGTAACCACGAAATCATTAGATTCGCGTTTTAACTTTATTACATCTTTTAAAATAAAATTATAAGTTATTGCTGTGTATATTCTCTCTGAATAAAGTTTAAATATGAATACAAACAAAGGCAAGATTAAAATGTACTTACTATTACAAAAGAGACAAAATATAATCAATCGATTATTAAAGTAATTTACCTTAGTACAAAATACCAATTTGAAAACATTTATTAGAAAGCTACTACGTTTATTTTTTATTATTTTCTGAATATTTTATTTAAATAGGTCGAGGGGAGAAACCATGCTAAAAACTTAGATAGAGTAAATATTGCGATTATTATAAAAGCTTGCGTGGCTTTAACGTTTATAAGATATTGGTTTTCATTAGTTTAGATCAAATTAGCAACATTTAAAATTAAATATCCTCTTCTTATTTAAAATAAAATCCGCTTCATTTTTAAATGCTTCTAAACTCCGCCTTCAATAACATCAAAGTAATGTTTGCGATATAAATATTAAACAAATAAATAATTATAAAAATAAGAAATAGTCGAGTTTAATATAATATAGACCATATTTTATTGGTAAATATAGATCGTCTTTTATGCAAAATATTAGTTTGATTGTGCTTAAAATTTCACTTGTGTATAACAATTCAAACAGAAAAACTTGTTTAAACAAAATGATGGCATAAGTAAAAAATATTGACAGTAAAATTATGCAAAACATCCAAAGCCTTTAGACCAGGTAACTAGTCATATCCAGCCAGCTTCGAAGCGAGCCAACCACAGTTTACTTTACTTCCGTCCTCCTACCCTTAAATCACAGATATTAAAAGCTGCCTGGTCTCGCGAGATTTGAACCCGGGAACTCCTGAAGATACCACGCTACCACTCGGCTAAGGCTTGCACAGAATTAGTTGTAAATATAGTTCGTCTTTTTATGCAAAATATTAGTTTGATCGTCCTTAAAACTTCCCTTGTGTATAAACAATTCAAACAAAGAACTTGTTTAAACGTTTAAAATGACGACCTTTGTAAAAATATTGAAAGTTCTAATACTAACAAATTATACACAGTACCCTTTTAACCTGTACCATGTGAGTTCTTACGTTACATGTATTTCTTACATATAAGGCGAACTAAATGGAAAAGGATGTAATACTAAAATTTTGAACTTATAAAACTGACACTTAAGCAATAAAACTTTTCGAAATTTTAGTGTTTTTTGAGATCTTTGTTTCTCAAATTTTAGTATTCAAAATACATTGCTTTTTATTAGTCGATTTTTATAACATTTTAAATACAAGTAGATCTCACAGTAGAAAATACAGTAAATTGATGTATTTGGTGTACAGTACACAAACCATAAAGGCAAACTATGTAGTATTTTTTTTTTTTTTTTTTTTTAAGTGCGTCATTTTGTTAACTTTGTGTTTTACCATGAGTATTAATGCATTAAAACCTGCTAATGAGCTAACAAGCACTCATTTCACATTTTGATAATTTTTCAAAAATAGGGATATCAATTTTTAAATAAAATTTAATTTTATTAAATAAATAGTTTGGATGTCACTTTAAAGCTCCCATCAAACCGAAAGTGACTGTAAAGTAAGTCTTTTTATCTTTTATCTTTTTTTCATCGGCAAGAAAGAAGGCGGATTTAACAAAGATTTTTAGTTTAACTGCATTTTTCAAATTACAAATTCATATTTTTATAAAACAAATTTTATTTCCTCAGAATTGTTTTTAGAAAAAATAAATTGTTAATTTTTCACACTTGCGTTATAATTTTTAGGGCTTAATAAATTAAAACTAATAGAATATTCCGTTTTTCAATAAGTTAACCCTTAACTGAATGTCAGCCTTCGTAACAACATAGCCTGCCAGATATTTCAGCTTTCTACTCTTTTCCTTTTAGTTCGTCTGATTTGTACTAAATTTAGTACGGGACTCCTATAATGAAATGTACTAATTATGAATCCAATCTTATTAAAAGAAGAGTTTAATATGAGAGGGAAAGTTAGAGGTGGATGTTTTTTCGTAAATAGATTGTGTGCAAAATATGTTTCAAGATAGTTCAATACTAACTAAAAAAATTTAAATAAGCAGAAAACTAAAATGCTTGTAAGTAGAGATTTGCTGAAACGTACGAAATAATGTCAAATTTTACATTCTGAATTTATTTATAAAATGAAAGTATTAAACGACAAATTTATATTTTGTATTATGCAGCATTCATTACTAAGAATAACGTTTGACGGTTATTAATTCATTTCCCCCGCATTAAGTCGTGTATAATACATATTGTGTATTTTGAATACAGAGCATTACGAGAGCGATGGGGTTGGGCTCGTTTGGGTAGAACACTGCAGCCTTTGCGATATTACATTCATAAATAACATGGGGCAAACGTAAAGCAAATTGATTTGTGTAGCATGCAGGCAAAGGCGGAGAGCAAAGCCGAGGTAATGTAGGTACCAGCAAAGGGAAATTTTACATTATTATAATTTCAATCTCAAGAAGAATTATTCTATTTTCCATAACCGAAGATTTGATGTGTATATATACAATTACTTCTGACTGATTTATTAGTCTTTAAAATGATTATTGTGTGCATTTTATAAATCTAAATGAAAAATGTATATACTACGAGTCGCAATATGTATTTCTATGGCGTATATTCTTGATTGGATGTTTGTATGCAAGCGTAAGAGAAAAGTATAATGTTTGGCATTAGTAGTACTGTATTCAAATATATATAAAAATGAATACAGAACTTACAAGAAGCGCAACGTCCTGGCAAGCTTAGCGCAGCAGCCACTAGGTAGCGAGAGCGTTGCTACTGTCCTCGGTAAGGCAAGTGTGAGTGAGACAGAGAATGAGCCAGCGGAGTATTGATGAGTCACAGATGGGTGGAAATTTTCAACCAGCGCTGCCTAACGGCTGCCGCGCTAAGCTCGATTTGGCGGCAACCAACCGGGCTGACAATTATCCATAAGCGTTGCGTTTCTTATAGGTTCTGTATTCATTGATAGAACTTAGTAATAAATTATTTAAGTCAGTATTTCAATGTCTTTATTCTTATAATGAATAGGATCCAAAGTCCATTTATTAATAAAACCAATTATATTTGACCGATTAATGTTAAACATTTTGACTTAAATCTTGGTTATCCTTGTTCGATAGAATTCATAAAACATACACAGATTTATTTATAATTGTTTTTAACGAATGTAGTTTAACTAAATTGTATTATGCAGTGCAGCCTGCATATTGTATTATGTTTATGTTGTAATTGTTTTGAGTCTGAATTCAGATCGGCACTAAAAAATATTACATTTGTAACTGAATATAAAACTTATTTGCAGTTAACTGGGTATACAAACTTGTTTTGATGAACACAAGAGAGCGAGAAGGGAGGATAATGAGTTAAATTGAATTACTGAGGGTCCTCTTATAATGCTTTTACTTAAGCTCATCCCAACAATGCATATTACATATTTAGTTCTAATGAAATGCAAATTATGGAAACAAAATAGTTTAAACACTCGTATTTCTAAAAATAAATGTTGATTTCTTATATGCTTATTATCAATTGTATCGAAAAAGATTAAATACAATTACCTAAAACATTACTATTGTCCCACAATAAGAAAAAATCTATATATGAGTTCAACAAACAATCTAAAATTGACTCCGCAAGTAATGCAAATTCTCTTGTCATGTATAATGCATTAACAATTCAAACAATTAAATTAAGATTCCTAATAGTTGTACAATGTGTTGGAGGTGCACCGTAGGCAGTCCGTGGGCGATATCACGCGCAAAGATATTTCAATAATTTATTTATGATGTAAATTACACGCTCTGTCACAAGCAATTTTATTCCGCTTACTGAACTTGGCCCCTTTCCTTCATTGCCTGATTTGTCCTTTAAAAAAATTATGTAAATTTCATCGCTCGAGATATTAACTCAGATTGACAGACTTTGGCGCAACACTTTGGAATTGTTGGAAAACCTCTCTAAAGGTAAAGTTTAAGCTTTACAAACTTTTTAACACCTCATTGATTCCTGTCTTGCTTCGAATTTGTTCACTTGCAAATAAATTTTATATTTATTTTTCTTCTTAACAAGACCCTGTCTTTTCGTACGTTTAAGCAAAGTAAATAAGTACATTCAAATCTACAATAGCAAGTCTCTTGCATGAATGTACAATTGATTGCTATTGACTGAATGTTAAATGTTTCTGTTAGTTGAAATATCTAATATATTTTGTGAACAACGCGTGATTTGTATTAATCAAAACTGCATTTGTGTTATCTAATATCAGGGAACATTTTGAAAAAACCGTATGAACTATTTTATTCTTAGAGCAACAATGATTATTTTACACTAAGTATATATACGAGTAAATAAAGTTTGAATTGTGGGATGATTAACTAAATAAAATAAAACCTGAACACTGAATTTCAAAAATAATACGAGACTCAAATGCGTTTTTCTTATAGTGACAAGTAAACAAAGCAAATCATAAAATAATAGTACAGTACCTTATATTGTTCCGTCAGTTACCTATTTTTGTTTATATATATGACGCGTTTCGGGACGTCAATTCCAGCATCAGAATACCTCGTGAATGGAGATCGTCAAAACACATACAGCAACAACACATATAAAAACATAGTTAATAGGTGTACACCTCATGGCTAAAGGATGTCGACCGGATGATTTATTAAAGAAATCATATTGTACTATTAATAATACTACAGTGTTTAATTATTTACTAAAGCTCAACAAAAAGTAGCCTATGTTTAAGTGTGAGTTTGAGTACCAATACGTGTTCCGTGCAGACATACGAACCAAAAATTTTACCAAAACTACGTTAAGAACAAATATTAAATTGGCGGATATAAATTATGCAGTTTTGTTGGTGATCATTGAAGGAAAGTGACGACTCCCAAGTACACTACATGGAAATATTTGTTTCAATACCTTATCTCAGAAGTTCAGTAATCCTAATAGTTTTCTGTCAAAATATGAATAGCTTTAAAAGAACTGTTTCTATTCAATTTCAACTGTATCACCTTCGTGAACATAGAGACGGATAAATGGATTTTATCAAATTCCTATTTGATATTTGGAATTTATTGGAAATTATATATTTTGTTGTGTTGTCTAACTTAACTTTGACCCTCCAATAAATTTTTACTTGTGATAACAAGCTGGCTAACAGCTTATATTGATATTATTGGTAACATGTTTTTATTTATTAATTAATATGTTAAATTTAACTGCGACCCCATGTCTCTTTCCGAATAAAATTTAATGTGAAAGACAAATGAGTGGTTTCTTAAGGTAAGAATTAATGTTTTTATGCTGAAAGGTGATTTAAGGCCAATATGATAAATGAGTGTTACAAAATATACTGATAATGTAACATGATTCACGATTCAAAACAATTGCAACTATTTTACAAAATTTCGATTTATTAGAAGACAACCTCTAGTGTTAACCTTTGGTTTTGATTGATGAATATGAGAAACTAGCCATTCCAAATAAGATTGTAAAAAAAATGGAAAATGCACAACTGGACACCAAAACCTTTGCGCGACATTAGAGTACTGAACTCGTGTGACGCGTGGCGCGAGAAAGTGTGTCACTGCCACCGTGCGACGTGTCTGTCGTGCCACGAGAACCGCGCTGCATAGCGTCGCTTTACCATTATACACTAATCCATTAATTTACGTACGTTACAAAAAGTCGCGCTGTTCCATTTCGCGTGACATGCATCCTATTATGCGCCTAGCTTGACAAGGAGTTACTGTTGACACTTATGATTAATTTATGAGTTTAAACTCAACCTAAATTTACTTTAAAACTGATTCTAAAAATTGTAAGTACATTTTTGAAAAATTTGATACTTTTACATGGAGAGGTTGAACGTCTGCAAAGATGGATGATTGGAGTTCAAAATCATTTTCACTTTGTAATTGTCCTTTTTAATTGAGATAAACCAACTAAATATATATATTTTTTAATGCGTTTGCAGGGTTATAATTTCCTTAAAATACTTTTGAATATTAATAATGTATCCAAAGAACATACAATAGGCTCAATGTACAAATGTTTAATATTATAAAATTATACAACAAATACTTGTACCACAAAGTACGTTATTATATTTTTTAGAGTTTGAAAACATTATTTGCCAAAGTCACTTCATATTAAACTGCACGAACTTTCAACTCTATTTAGTTTCCTTAGGTTCCAGAAGCAAAGAAATTTAAAGTTTGCCTATAAAGCTGTTCTAAGTAACCTCTCTAATGCTAATAACGAGAGAGAAAGAGCGAGGCAGAAAGAGTGAGAGAGAATGCTATGTAGGAAAACATTTCCGTGGTTTCTAAACTAGATTCTCTTCTTCCTTTAAAGGAAGAGTTCATTTTTGACGTAATCTTATTCTGTAACGACTACAATACTATTAATTAATAAATCAATCAATAACAACCACGCCCTACTTCATCACCGCCGTTTCATTTGGACAACTTGTTCAACGCTTGTCATAATGAACAAATCATGCTGGTAGCTTTTATAACATATGGGAACATGTTTATATTATGAGAAACACTTAACAAGTATTTTTTTATCTTAAACGATTATCTTAAAAATTAAAAATACTTCAATGCACTTTTTCAGTTTTGTTTATTAATTTAACTAGTAATAGCCTAAGCTTTATCTGTTTGCCATTTGTTCCACAAAAGTTAATATTTAATTAAATAATTGTCAATAAGTCATGTACGTAAAAGTTAGCAAGTAAAATAATTGATTAAAAACTTATTAAAAAGATTTTTCGTACATCACGAGCTCCGAATTACTAAAATCTACATACTATTATACAGAGACATTGTTGAAAGGGATTGACTTATAACAAGGATTGACTTAAATTTGGTTTCTGTATTTTAATTTTATTTTACTCTCAAAAATCAATATTTTACCAAACAATGATATTGATATATCCCCATTCAAGCAATGTTCAGCCACCATTTAAATAGTTTTCCACCATATAAAATATAGAAATTTGGGTACGGCTGACAAGTGAAAACTTGCATGGATATAAATCGTTGGTTATTTTGGTTTATTAAGAAATTTTATCGTTATTTTTGTCTTGTCAAATTTAAAATGTAAGTCTATAAACTAACATGAATATGATTGATTATATATAGCCAAATAATAATTTTAAAAAAATGAATTGTGTACTTAAGACCACACGGGAGAAGAGCAAACTATTTTTAACACAAATTACGAAATGAGGAAGCACAATGTCCATTTCAGAGGTATTACTCATTAAACTAGTCTACACATTGTATTAACATAAAAATATTAAGCCTAAGACTTAGGACAATCTGTTACACTTATATACCAAACTCAAATATTCCCGGCTAAGGCACTAATCTTTGGTTTTGGACTCTGCTGGTTTGAATCTCGGCAAGACCAAAACTGTTTTCAAACAGATGGAATAGAGCGTTTCACATTAGGAGCGTTTCACTTCAGGAGCGGTTGACTTTAAGAGCGTTTCATTTTATGAGCGTTTCATAAAATGCATAGTGAAACGCGTAATGGTAAAATCCGATTCACCCCCAGCAACAAGAAAACTATATACTCTGCTATATACACATGTATACAAGTTTTTGGACGTGATGCGCCTAAAGAAGTTTTCACTTCAAAAATAACACAACTTACAAAATGAGGAAGAAAAAAAGTAAATTTGATCGATTGTGTGGCGTGACTCAGCTATTAAGTTTAAGCCTTTGAATTTAACACTGCCTATTTTATGTCGGCTATTTCTTCTTCTTTTACGATCAGCTGTTACATTAAACTTCTGGTTTATATTAGTGCGTGTGTAAACCAATGAATAAGAAGAAACCATTGAAGAAATCAAAAACGTAAAGCGTCTGACGTATCGCTAGTTCGTTTATTTGACCTCATCCAAAAAGTGATTGGTGAGCCTAAAATTGGGCTTCACTTGAAACATTTAAAGTAGCAATGTGAATGTAGATCGAACAGCACATTTAAACCTGACAATGGTTATTTCAACAAGGAGACGGAAAAAAGTTTTGTATGTCCTGATAACAGTTTAAAAATGGAAGCGCTTGGAAAAATATAAAAATATATATATAGTATATATATATATATATATATATATATAAGTATAACATTTTCAAAATCTAATCACCAAGTAATTATTTTAATAAATACAGATTTAAAACAAATAATATTATAGACATTGACTACGATTCATGTCTTTATGTATTTTTTAAATTGTAATTAAAACCCTATGATTCAATCTGTTCAGTTAGAACTAATACCGGTACATGAAATAATTAGACATACATTGGGATACTTTTCAACCAGAATTTTCTTCGATGTTTTAATGATATTTTTCTTTTGAAAAAGAATTTCCTTCTCCGTGGAACTCGATTTCAAAATCACTTATTGCTCTTTTCCCTTCTTCAGAAGGTAGGCCTACTGTAAGCTTGCCAAAAGATAGGGTTTCGATTCAAGACTTACACACAAGCAACACACGTTTACTCACGAGTGCGAATATTTATAAGAATTGGACATGTAAATAAAGATATAGTTTCAAAAAGGAGCGAGGATAAAAAAGTTAAAAAGTGGCTTCAGTCAAAGAAACATTTAAGTACTAAGCAAATTAGACATCAACGAACAAATTAAATAAAAAACAGCATATTTCTTTATTATAAAGTAATTCTTTGAATTAAATATTAAACACATTTTTTTTGCGTACAATTTTCTATTTCAAACATTAATCTCTAATTTTATTTCTTTGAATTTACGTAATAATGATATTATTTTTTAACCATTAACTCCAACTTAACTTTTTATGTCCACTTCAATAATATCAAATTTTAATTATAAATTATAATTAGTTTATGTTAAAATAAAATGCTTACTTTTTTCTAGCTGACATAATTACCTGGGGACAAGTGATTTAAACTATATTGCCTTAAAATAACAATATGTACATAAACGTAATGGAGAAGAAAGGAAATATTTCAGTATCAAACAACAGTACTCCGGGAGTGGCGGCGCGTTTCCGCCTCGCACTTATTTAAAAACCATTTCATAATGATATATTTGATCACAAATCGGTGAATTGAAAAGTTTAGATCAATTCATTGGCTACAACTTTCCCGCTGGAAGTTTGTTTGTAACCCGACAATAAAAAAATCCTCGCTTATTAACTTTTCCATGACAGTCAGTGATAATTTTCAAATATTTTCAATTATTAAAATTCGAAAAACCTGTTAAAATAAAAGTTTTTTATACTGTTAGAATCCATACTTTATTTAGATTAAGAATATCTAAGCTTTATATTACTGAAGCTTTTCCATCGAGTTACAACAGCGAGTAAACGACAGCTCACGACACAAGGAGTCCGCTGATGTAGTATTCGCAGTTGACATCGCAGTGACGTCAGAGTGGAACTGGCGGCACAGTGTCCAGATCAAAGAAACGGTAAAGCTCATGTTATTGAGCCCTGGAGCCTATAGCCTTTATCTATGAAATTTGCAACGTTTGTTAAAAACATTTTGTTTTTCGAAATCTGTAACTGTAAATCACACGAGAAGTTGATACTTAATTGGAGGGCGAATTACTATTGAGTATGTAAGTTATTACTATTACTAAAATTTTGATGGGTTTCTATAATCTAAAAAATGAATTGTATCTATGATTATGTAATCGTCGTATAAGCTTAATGAGTTATCGAAGTTTATAAAAACTGTGTAAAAGGTGCACACAAAAGAGGAGAGGAGTTTTGTGTATACTAGTATAGTTGGAAAACATTTAGTAATGCAAATTTAAAAAATTAAATGTGTGCGGTCATGGGACCCCCGTCAGGAACAAAGTTCATAACGCCTTTTCTTCAATTCTTTTACCAGCCCTTACGCAACATACACACATAATTTTAATCTTTCAATTGCCGTTTATTATAGATTGCTTTTTATACAAATATTTACTGTTTCCATGCGTTTACTGTTTTTTACAATAAAGGTGTAGCCTAGAATTAATTATAGCATCAAAGCTAAGATGTTAAACACAGTTAAATGTCATTCATTGTAAATACAGTACAACCTCGTTAGGTCGGCCCCCTTTAAGTCGGATCTCCGAGTAACAAGGACCGGTTTGCAATAAATAAAAATATGCATTTTGGTAGCGCTATTGATTTATACGAGCGTATAATCGTAGCGTACTGCACGGTGGTCGTGTTTCCGCCGAGTTCGGGCAACCGAGTTTGTTTGCCGTGCGGCACGTAAACGTTACTCGAAGCTGTCGCGACAGAAACTTACAAGCTTTTTCCCCAAAAAGTAGACATACCTGTACAGTCCACAAATGTGTTTTATTGTGACGACTAAATATTTTTTAAGTGTTTTTCTCCGTAATAAAGGGAAATATTGTAAGTATAAAGTGCATTTTCATTGTTTGGTGTCTTATGCTATTTCTCCGGCTAACACTGATTTTCGTTACGTCGGATCGGCCGCGGTCCCGGCTGGTCCGAGTTAACGAGGTTGTACTGTTCATTCAATACACATAAAATGTTCGTTCATCAGTCTAGGCCTAACCTAAAATTATTGTGTGCATGTTTACTTTATTTTACCTGCCTTAACGGCAACATACATACAATAATTTTAGGTTAGGCATAGGCATACAATTATTTTCTAGGCCTAACCAAAATTATTGTATGTATGTTGCCGTTAAAGCAGGTAAAACAAATTAAATAATAAATATACATACAATAATTTTAGGTTAGGCCTAGACTGATTAACGAACATTTTGTGTTTATTGAATGTATTTCACCGCTTGGCAGATAATATCTGAACTACGCCGGACGGAACCGATCGTCTCATAATTTAAATTGATGAACCAAACCACATGTTTCTTGAATGTATTCACATTCATTGTCATAGCAACCAATTTGGTAACGCTTTTTCGTTACTCGTATTTTATATTTGTCATTGCCATAGCAACCAATTAATAACAGTTTTTTTCTTTACGCATTAAATTTTCTAATCGTTAACTCCTACCGCAACCCGCGTTAAGAAACTTCGTTCCAACAACAGTAGTAATTCATTTAGAAAAAGTTAAGAAAAATTCTGGTGCTAAATATAATAATAACTAATTGTACTATATCTAAATAACGATAATCAACTTATAATTGAAGTATTATTATTCTATCACTATTTCCTATTTCACAGCTCATAAACCTTACTTGAACACATTTAAGTAGAATACGAACAGGTTGTATGATCAATAAAACCAAAGAGTTTCATAAAGTTCATGATGTCATTAATCAAACAAAGCTGTTCCCCTTTGAAGCAGGAGAAATGAAATCAATAAACTACGTAACGTGCACGCATACACCATTTAGGGCATGTTCAGGTTTCATAGTTTTTATACAGTAACGAAAGCCAACATTATATTTATCGGAGTCGATTACGTGTTTTCTATCTAATGCCCAACCATGTTAACATATAAACCACGGCCTTCCTAACTAAATGTGTTTGCTATTATTGTTTATACATTACACTCATGTCGAGAAGATAAGAACTTCTAAAATGTATAATTCCGATGCAATTACAACACCGAAAATATTCCACTGATTCCGTGTTTTATTGCGCGGTTGTGTTTTACGTTCAAGCACCAGAAAAGCACTTCCGTAAGTTGAAAATAATATTTTCCATCTTGATAAAAAAATTCTCTCGCTCTAACACACACATAATAGGCCTAAGCAAAATAAACTTAACTACGTTTCTCAAACTATAAACTTTAAATTTTTAAATTTTATTTCATCTAAATTATCTCAACAAATCTAAATGAGTTAACGATTTAAACAACTTTAAAACGTACAATTTAAATGTTCAGATTCATGTAAATTGATTAAAATTTTTATTATTGGTAAAGTTGATTCATTCGTTTTGAAGTTTTTTTATCCCTGTAATGTTAATAATTTAATGTAATTCTATAGTTAAACATTTAACACCTGGCGATTTCAAACGCATAAATGCATTGAAAAGAAACATTAGTGCTCTTGGTGGGAAATCACGAAACTAAATTTGAGCAATGTAAAATCAGCTGGTTTCCCTCTTGCTCTAATATTGGATTGGGAAACGATCGCTTTCGTTGCTCTCAGCTGTTGACGAAATTGAGGGTCTGCTCCAGTAAAAGAGAAAGCAACGGGCGACTCCAGCTCTTCTCCCTATAGCCGTATCTACAACAGTGCAATTTCTTGCAGCTGAGAGCTTTGATACAGCCTCATTTAAAACCATTTTATAAATCCATCTTTTGTAATTGAGTGCTGAAAAAAAAAACTGATCTGTAAGGAAAATAGTTCAAACTTAGTACTTAAAAAATGTAAATTACGTGAGAAATTAATGTGATTAAAAACAATGTAAAAAGAAAAACTGATGCGTGTTGTGATTGTGGGTTAAATGAGACCTTGCAAACAATTTTATGATACACAATAAACGAAATAAATGGTTTTAATTAATTTAACTTTGCTCTTATGGGATTAAAATCCAAACAGATCCTAAACTACTTTCGGTGCAGAGTGATAAAAACATAATTTGCCACTCACATTCTCAAGACTAGATGAACACTTTCGATAAATATATTCTGTTCTTATTTACTGTACAAACAAATATGTAATTTTTACGGAATTACGGAACTACTCGATTTAGTATAAAAATCATGCTTTCATAATTTCACTGTTCATAAAATATATCAATAAGGACGATGGGTATGATT
Source organism: Philaenus spumarius (assembly GCA_018207615.1). Taxonomy (NCBI): domain Eukaryota; kingdom Metazoa; phylum Arthropoda; class Insecta; order Hemiptera; family Aphrophoridae; genus Philaenus; species Philaenus spumarius. Next base: position 169,477 of record JAGFPH010000262.1, on the reverse strand, counting down.
GTTGAGTGTCAATGTCTTTTAAAAATCATCACCATTCACCAAATCTTGAAAACTTTTATACATATTCAAACAAACTGAGATAAACATTTGAAAAATAAATGACGCGAGTTACACAAATTACATTCAACACTTTTAATCCCGGTAAAGTTTTAATTAATTATTTACATCAATGCATGCGAATTCTGATTTATATTCGACGTAAGCTGATTACTACGTAACATGAAAATTAATTTCTTCAATCTTACTGTAAAACTTTTTATTTTCAAATTATTTAAATGTTTGCCAATATGTTTTACAATATTATCAAATTTAGTTATTTCTTCATACTTTTTTGTTTTCCTTCAACAACGCATATAGAAAACAAAAAATTTTAAAACAGTTATTTGTCACACAAGATCTTTTATATTGACTCAAGTCATATTTTTATGTATTGATTGTATAGAATAAATGATCATACAATGTGTATACCAAAATGAATTGCATGCTATACAAACAAATACATGCTTATTTATGCTGTGTGAATAAGACAATTGGTACACTAATACTTGCTATATACGTTGAAATTAATCTACTAGAAAAAAATTTTAATTGTATGCTTAAGACCACACGTTAGAAGTGTAAACGTTTTAACACAACTTACGAAATGAGGAAGCACAATGTCCATTTTTAACACAACTTACGAATTGAGGAAGCACAATGTCAATTTCAGAGGCATTACCAATTAAACTATACATTGTGTTAACATTAACGGGTTGAGCCTATGACGTAGGACAATCTGTTACACTTATACTCAACTTAAATATACTAAACTAGCAATGTGTTCGTTTCCTAACCGGCTAAGGCGCTAGTCTATGGTGATTGACTCTGCTAGTTCGCATTTCGGCAAGACCAAATCTTTTTTCAAACTGACAGAATAGAGCGATTCAGATGCGTGACGGAATAAAGCGTGTCACATTAGAACGTTTCAGAAAATGTGTGACGGTAAAATCCGATTACGTAGGACAATCTGTTACACCTATATACCCAACTCAAATATATTTAGTGCGCCTATAGAAGTTTACACCATACTGTTTTTACACTTTCAGATATGACATAACTAAACAGACCTCTTCAAAAATTAGGAGTTACATAGTACTACGTAGCAGGGCCGGCGAGAATCGCTAGTCGCTGGCCCTGCTACGTAGTACAAACTAAATTAGAAAATCCTAATTTATCTAATGTTTACGAATTGAAATTGTGAAACTAAACACGAATTAGGTGTTTTAAAGTATGTTAACTACGTTATTATTTATGCGTTTGATTTCAAATAAATTGAATAAATCATTAATTTAAGATCAACAGTGATTAAAACATGCTTTTGTAAAACGTAGGGGGAATACTACTAAAGTACTGAGGACTGTGTTACTGGAAGTTTGTTCTCCATTAGCAAGCGTCAATTTTGACGCTGATTTCTTGTGTGTCTTTAACTCAGCTACAAGTCAAGATCACAAAATGTTCATATAACTGTTATTGCAATATGTTATATGTAATAAATTCAGTGATCCGGAATAAAAATAAAATGTTAATTTCTATAACAATATACAACATGTGCTATATGTTTCTCTATAACTAGTCATGAATAATTTAATATTAAGTTAGGCTATATTTATTTGATAGTAATATAACAGTAGCAATTTTATTTAAATCTACAAGTTAAATTACCGGTACTAATGCCAATATAAAGCTATTAAAACGTAGTATTGCATTTACTTTGGTTCTGGATCATATTTTACTCACTTCCAATATTGCGGTTTTAGAAAGGATACGGGCACGCACTTTGCACACACAATACACACCGGTGCATGATGCGGTCGGACACTGTGCCCTCATTTTAAATATTTTATGACTTATACTTCAACGAACGACCGGAAAGACATGTTTGTGGTTACAACCAAGCGGTTTATGTGGTTATGTACTGTACACGGAGATCTGTATATATCGGTACAAGTTAGAGTTCTTACAATATGCATTACAATACCCTTAGTTCAAAAGATTTTTGATGAGGTATTACTTTTTTTTTAGAAGAGACAGACAGTACGCAATTACTAAATTTTCACCAAGAATTCACCAAAGAAAATGATTGATTTGAATTATATAGTTATTTGTTGCTGAATCTGAAAACCTACCACGGTTTCTAATGAGGTTTGATATTAAATTAAATGTGTGACTGAGTGATGGTAATACATTCAATTTATGTATAACTAGAGGGCCTGATCCCTGCTCGTTTTGGTTGCCAACACACGAGGTGAAGCAAACGCAAACAGATTACCATTTATGAAATGAAGGTGTCAATCATGGGAAATATAACAATTTATTTGTAGTGTAAAGGGGCTGTTTCCCTCCAGTACCCCCATTAGACGTAACTATTTAAAGTCCGTGTATTATTATTCCTTTTTTTTCCTATAAAACACTTAACATTAATAAGTGCTAAATTTTCAATTGTCTAGCTTTAAGGAAAGTATAAAAATCAAAATTTTTGGGGGGGTTGTTACCACATTTTCACCCCTTAGCAACACGGGACTAAATTCAAATCTAGTTTACTTTTTGTATGTATCTTGTAAGAAATAAATGTACAAAATTACAGATCTCTATCTTTAAGGAAAGTATACAAATTCATATTTATTGTTTTAGTGGTTGTTTCAACCATTAAATAAAAATGAATTATAGCCTATGTTACTCAAAGATAGTGCAACTTTTTATTAGCAAAACTATTTTTTCAATCATTTCAGTAGTACCAGAGATTACCCCTTTTATGCAGACAAACAAATTTTACCTCTTTATAATATTAGTATAGATTAATATTGTAATAACACATGTCATGTGAAATTTTTTTAAAGGTATGCCAAACCTCAAAACGCATGGAAAAATAAATTAAATTCAAATTTTGATTAAGCAGGGACATATTTAAAGATTAAAAATAATAGATAGTGTTTTTCAAAACAAATTCTAGAATTTACTATTTACAACAACATGAAACAGAATGTAACGCCTTTCTTTGTCTGGTTTAAAAATAACATTTAATTTATTGTATCAACTAGGTAGTGCAGTTTATTTAAATCGGTTTAAGGTAAATGACCAGAAACTATGCTAAATCTGCCAAATATCTCAACAAAGATGATAAATAAGGTTTATAAAGCATGTAATAATACCGTTTTTGAAATCCTTTGAACATTAAGGTATCTGGTTATTAATAGTATTCATTGTATCTAGATGTTAATAACAGCGAATTGTGAACTTATCATCAATGAATGGTTTAATGAGCTGAATCATCACAACTACTAAAAATTTGCGTAAAATTACGTTGAACACGTAGTGCCTACTCTATGAACGCACTTTCTGTTGCAAGGACCACATCGTACTGGCTACAAGGAAGGCGTTTTTATCTTACAGGTTGTCAAACCATCAAGACTACATAAACCCGAATAATATCAGATTTCTAAATAATTCCACATTTTTGCCTTCGCTTTAAGAATAACATCCCGTTAATATTTCGACCATATTTTAGAACTAATTTGCATAAATATGGATATTCTTATTCGATTACCATGTTTTTTTATTTGGTTATAGACAACTAAACAAAATAATAAAGGTTAAACCAATAGTAGAGTTGTCTTATATGTGCCACATGTCTTGTATATCGCAACACATGTTTACTAGGAAAAATAATCATCCGTGAATTTAACAAATGAATTTTATTGCCAGTGACGTGAAGAAACTCCCGCTTACATTGCACATTAAACACCCACTGATTGCTTCATACAATTACGGTTTTCCCGTCCATTTTTAGCTGCTTAACCTCAAAACACAACCTTTAAATCATGAACATGACCTGCAAACAATGATTTTACCGTATTATTTTCAGTAATAATTAATGAATTGTGTTTTCAAACCGATAATATCGTAAGGAAACAATCGTTCTGGTCTTGTAATTAATATAAAGATCAAAAGACAACGTTAACTGTTTAACCCACAACCTTGAAAGGAATATTGAAAGCGAAACCATAACAATAGAAGTTGAGGATGTTAATTTACAGATTTGATCTCTTTGTGCGTTATTGTACAATAGGTTCAACTTGGAATGGAAGGTGTGTATTTCAAACTGTATATGGCTTGCTTAGGTGGTTACGGATAATACAATAAGTATAAATTTATGTTGTAAATCTAATGCAGTGATATTAGTAAGTTGAGTAGGTATTTAATGGATAAACGAACTTTCACTGATACATATCACTCTATATTATGACGTTTCAAACTAAATTATCATTCTCAGTGGCTAGTTAAAGATAGCTGCGTAGTTAAACTTTTGTATTTGATGTATTTTTGCGTTAAAATATTTCATTAGTTAAATAACTACCGAACCTGATTCATCCTATTAAAAAAAAAAATAAGCAACACTTCTCAAACGTTTTTAGAAAATTATTTTTTTGTGAAAATGTAACTATACACACACACACACACACATATATTATATATTTGATAGTAACACGTGGTAATAACAGCACATTATATGTACATACAATATTTTTGTGTTTACTGTGTTGGTGTAGGTTGAACAAACCAATTATTACACATAACTTAACTATTATCCTTCATTCGATTGTTTTAACCTTTACACCATCCGATAGGTTTTCAAAAGAGCTACAAAAAAGGTGCCTGCACATGTTTTATTAAAATTTACAGTTTTTGAGTAATTAAGTTTGAAATTTTCAGACAGCCGCCGTTTTGAACGCATATTTGATATAATTGCTTATTTTTCTTGAGATAGATCATTGTTACGTTAAACTTCATGCCAAGTTTGATCTCAATCAATCAAACATTTCTCTAGATATGAATTATTTTGTTAAAACAAAAATGGCTAATATGTGGAAAACGAAGCATTTTTGTATAACTTTTTTTCTTTACTTTTAACTTACAAGTAGAACGAGCTTCCGAAGTTTCTGCATATCTTCGTGAATAAACATGTAGGCCTATATTTTCCAAGGTTAACACTTTTATTAACTCTAAAATCAGATCCAATAAATAATGCAACTTTATTGTAAGAACAACAAATCATTAAAGTTTCACTTAAATAAAAGATTTATAACAAATTCGTTACAAAGTAAGAAAAAGTAAATTTAAAAAATTTAAAACTTGTACAAAATTAATAAAATAAAACACCTAAATGGATACAAGAAAAATCTAAATACGAAGAGTAAAAACTCGTAAACCCAGTTCTGAATACTATTAGGTTTCTCAAATAAAATCTTAAAATGGTACTTTGCATCAGCCCTGGGATCCCCGAACTGTTTTTTTACAGGCTGGAAGTATCATCGTGTAAAAATTAACGCTTTGCTATTTCTCTACAAAAAAAGCTGTTGCCAGATTCGATCCGGGGAATTAGGTAAGCTAATCCCTACAGCTGAAAGGTAGGCTTTGATCTTCTATAACGCAAGACAACAGTATAATATAAAGACATATGATCATACAAACTTTTTTTTATTTTTTAACTTTCAACATTTCTTCCGTAACCGTTTGTGTTTATCACTAGTTGTAAGCCAGCGTAGGCCGTTGAATGCACACAAACGGCAAGTTATTCATAAAATGTTCCAACTTTTTAAATCGCTTAACATAGCCATGTTGCCGAAAGACAGTGCCTAACACAACGATAAATGTTTTATCAAAATTTGATAAATGGATATTAAGTTACATGCAATAACGCATCCAAACATGAATATATACATTTGTAATATACCATAGAAGTAACTAAATTAACCTTTTATCTGTCGTGTGACTTCGTTCAGCGTATGTTTATGACTCGTTTTGAAACAATGAAAAATGAAAATGTTCACAATACTTATTAGCCCAGTATATAGAGGATAAAAAAGGGGTTCAGCTTACATCAATTGCGGTAAAAGATTTTTTTTCTAGGATCGTTTGGTATGGTGTGGGTATGCCTAATCTAATTTTGCGACCTCGAAAGTGGGGGGGACAACTTTTTTCAGTTTTTCGCTTATAACTAAAAAACGGTACATATTATGTAAAAAATAGATCTGTAGTAAATTAAAGAAGACAAAATTTCGCGTCGATTAAAAAAATAAAATTCAAAATTGGTCCAGTAGTTCGATTTTTATGGGGATCCAAAAAACAGGAAATTTTTCCAACTTTGCCAAAAATTGTGTTTTACCCATTTTTAATGTGCTGTAACTTTCTAACATCGAATTTTATCACTACCCCCCTCCCTAAAAGTTGTAGAGCATCAATCCCTGAGTGCAAAAAACACCGATTTTTCTAAATTGAGCTGATTTTGAAATTTTGTCAACTCATAAATCAAAATTGGGGAAAACCTAAAATTCACACAATCGGGGTTTCGCTCTTTTTCAATGTCTATGAGTCCGGAAATCAATTCTGAGGCTTAGGTATGTCATCTGAATGCATCTGAAAATTATTTTTAAAGAATTTTGTGAAAATTTTAAAATGTAAATAATTATTCATGACTTTTAATTGTAGTGCTGGTTTCTTGTTCACTAAATGCACCAGGTGTCTTAAAAGTCCCATGCCCCCCTTTAACTTTTGTGTTTGTTAAAACTAACAAATATCCTTTGGGGAACGATACTAACTTAGCCCAAAGTATCTTTTGAAACAATCGGAAATTTTGAGTGTCCCCTAAAAATGGGGGATTTTGGGGGCAATCCAAATTTTTAAATGGGAAGTATGGTCATGTGATACCTCATTTTAAAGGTCTATTTAAGACTAGGAAAATGACATAAAGAAAATAAAAATCGGACAACCCAAAACAAAATGGCGACCCTAAACGTGTTGAAATAAATCGACATAAAGTTGCTAATATCTCGAGAAAGAGAAATTCTTACTTATTTGTTTATTTTTATTTCCAACGTTAAAATTGCTTATAACTGAAATATAACACATAAAAACAATTATATCTACATACATAGACAAATTACAATTTATAACTTTAAAAAAACTTTAACCTTTGCATATAAAAACATAAAGCCAACTACACAAATACATACACGCTTCATCACGCATAACCGCAAATAAAAAAGGAGACAACAAAAGGTACCTCTAAGGCTAGGCCTGTGTAGATTATTGCCGAAAAAAAAAAAAAATAATGAACAAATATTTAAAATTTTGGTCGTTTTGATGGTCTTAGTTGAGGTTCTTTTTCATCAGGCTGGTTGGCGTTATTTGCTGACTCAGATAGGACATCGTCAGTTTCTTCCTCCTCAACTTCCTCGCTGCAAAGTTCCTCATCAGGCTCATCCTCATCTTCCTCCTCAGCAAGGTCGTCGTCCAAGTCTACGTCGAGTTCGATGTATGGAGCGTTTGTGCAAAAACTTCCCATACAGTTCTTGCACACAGTGGTGCACTTGAGGCCTGACTTTCGGCAAGTGCATGCACTGGTACATCCCTTTTTGCACCCGCAGAACACCAGTTTCAGAAGCTCTTGGGGAGCAGATTCTTTCATTGTAAGAATTGGGGTGAGTCCGAGGCTGTCCCGTCTCCAACCCCATTCAAGAGGGTCTAGCGTGTTTCCCATCCACCACTGAACCTGGAGGAATGTTCTGTAGCTGTGCAGGTCCGCAGCGTCGAGTGTTGGAGGAAGTCGGGGTAAGATGAACTTCGTAAGATTGACATCTTCAGAAAGAGATGATACCTCAGCTCATTGATGCTGCGGATGGTAGTTCTTCCACTGGAATGGAAGATTCTTCCAGATGTTCTCTCAACATTTGAATGAGGCGGCTCTTATTAGTTTCATTTACCAAGAACTTCTCTTGGGAAACAACCGGGACTGTACTCTCATTAAACATTATATCGGCTGAAGTCTTCACTTTCGAACGCCGAGTTCTTTCTGAGCTTTAAGTGCCTCGCTGATTCGCCTCACTTGGGGACCCATTTTGAACTCAAGGATTGATGCTCTACAACTTTTAGGGAGAGGGATTTATTGATAAAATTTTAAGTCGACTCCTACATCTTAGAAAATTTTGTACAAAATAAAATTTACGAAATCGATTTGGAAGCAATATGTTTTAGGTCAAGCACTTTTAAATAAACATTTTTTGTCCCTTGAATATTTTTCTAAAAACTCTTCCTATTCGAGATATTAGCAACTTTATGTCGATTTATTTCAACACGTTTTTGGCCGCCATTTTGTTTTGGATGGTCCGATTTTTATTTTCTTTATGTCATTTTCCTAGTCTTAAATGGACCTTTAAAATGAGGTATCACATGACCATACTTCCCATTTAAAAATTTTGAGTTGCCCCCAAAATCCCCTATTTTTAGGGGACACTCAAAATTTCCGATTGTTTCAAAAGATACTTTGGGCTAAGTTAGTATCGTTCCCCCAAAGGATATTTGTTTGTTTTAACAAACACAAAAGTTAAAGGGGGGCATGGGACTTTTAGGACACCTGGTGCATTTAGTGAACAAGAAACCAGCACTACAATTAAAAGTCATGAATAATTATTTACATCTTAAAATTTTCACAAAATTCTTTAAAAATAATTTCCAGATGCATTCAGATGACATACCTAAGCCTCAGAATTGATTTCCGGACTCATAGACATCGAAAAAGAGCGAAACCCCGATTTTGTGAATTTAAGGTTATCCCCAATTTTGTTTTATGAGTTGATAAAATTTCAAAATCAGCTCAATTTAGAAAAATCGGTGTTTTTTGAACTCAGGGATTGATGCTCTACAACTTTTAGGGAGGGGGGTAGTGATAAAATTTGATGTTGGAAAGTTACAGCACATTGAAAATGGGTAAAACACAGTTTTTGGCAAAGTTGGAAAAATTTGCTGTTTTTTGGATCCCCATAAAAATCGAACTACTGGACCAATTTTGAATTTTATTTTTTTAATCGACGCGAAATTTTGTCCTCTTTAATTTACTACAGATCTATTTTTTACATAATATGAACAGTTGTTTAGTTATAAGCAAAAAACTGGAAAATGTCCGAAAATTTTGAGGTTTTTTGCCCCCAAAAGTTGTCCCCCCCACTTTCGAGGTCGCAAAATTAGATTTGGCATACCCACACCATACCAAACGATCCTAGAAAAAAAATATTTTACCGCAATTAATGTAAGCTGAAACCCCCCTATATACTGGGCTATATAGCGTAACACAAAAATATTTAACTCACAACCCAAAACACACAACTGTGACATGTAATCCGGGTAGATGATACATAAGTTTAGAAATGCGTATAAAACATACGCTGAACGAAGTCACACGACATATAAAAGGTTAATTTTTGAAAAACAACCCCGTTTATGGCCAAAAAAACCCAAAAAATCAGTTATTATTATTATTAGCTAAACGAGAATTTTTAGAAAGATACGTTTTGTTGCATATGGTAGGGTACATTAAAGGCTACAAATAAGCCAAATTTTATCAAAATCGTTTAGAGCCGTTTTTTTTATAAAAAAATAATAATAGATTTTTTGGGTTTTTTTTGCCAAAAAGGGATTTTTTTTCAAAAATGTTCAAAACCTTTTTTCGTGCATCTATACTTGACATGCCTGGTGAAAATTCGTTTGAAATCGATTGAATAGTTTTCGCTCTAGCTTTGTATACATACAGACATACATAAAATATACAGACAGACATTTTGTAAAAAACACTTTTTTGGACTCAGGGGGTCCCAAAACGGATATTTCCACAAAAATCTCAACATCGATTTTTTTGCGATCACTATACTTTCTCTATTATAGTATAGTGAGAAAGTAAAAAAAACAATAAATAAACAACTAAATTGTAAGTTATGTTTTTGTTCCTTGTTTTGTGGTTCGGGGTTTTTATTTAAATCAGTGTGAATATGTTTTTATTAAAAATTGTTTTATTATAAAAATATTTATCCAGTTCGATTGAAATTTATAACACACATAAATAATAAATATATAATAAATATAAACAAATACAGCTCTACGTCAATATTTAAGCACATAGGCCATCAATTTTATAATTCTAGGCTTGTTTTTATGGTCATACACAGTAGGGTTAAACTTTACTATCATACTCAGAAATAAACACGTGAATATCTTATTAACCATTTGCATTTTATTTTGATTATCTTGATTAATTATTATTTAAATTAATTTATATTTGTTTTTATTTTGTACTGGTCTTGCGGAGTATATCATGTTTCGATTAATAAAAAAACCATATAAAAATGCATATAATTTTATTGTTGCTCGGAGTTCCGATAGATGTAAAAACCAGATTAATGATTTTAATTTACAAATTACGACATTTTAATTTTTGTTACTACAATTAATTTGAAAATCCCCAAAAAATTTTTAATCGCTTAACAAAATCTTCTGAAATTCTTTTATAGCAACTGCTACCGCGCGTCTTGGTCGCATACTTAAATTGTAGAGCGATAAAGTTGGATGTCTCGGTCTCGCTTCATAATTGACTGCCTCGGTCGTATGTCTCTGTCGCTTGTTGTGGAACGGTACCTTTAGTTAAAGGGAGGGGATCTTACAGGTTAGCGGTAAAAACTATCCTAAAATATTATACTCACTTGAAGCAAACAATGGAATAAATTTATATTTGAATAGAAATGTCCGATTGCTGAACTTTAATCTAAAAAAAAAATATTAAAATGTTTGTTCAAAACAATGTTATGTATTAATATTGTAATTTTTGAGTGTACGTATTTTTAAGCCACAAAATGTTTGCAGTGAATGATTATCTTACAAAAGCGATTTCCTAAGCTGCAAAGTTTGATATATATTTATTGATAGATTATTTAATTTACAAGTAACAATTTATTATAATTTTAATTGTTACATTTAACAAGCTTGCTACCTGGTCAATAAAATTGATTAACATGTACAATTATAATTAATCATTGAAAAATGTAATAAAATATGTTGAACAGTCACAAGGGACCAAGTGAACGGCTTAGTACACACCGACCAAATAACGGTTAATTAAATTCCAATCGGATTAAATCGGAAACTTCAACTCGGAGTATAAAATATCACTTCTACCTTCTTTCCGCTTATTTAATCAGCTTAACCTAAATTGTAAGTCAAGCAATTAAGCGAGTCCCTATTTTATCTAATAAGAGCTGAAATGACAACATTTTCATGCTTTAGCTCTTCATTATCTTTGAGTAATCTTATCGTGGTGGGTTTCGGTGTGCGTCTATTTCTTACCTGTTACAATTAATTTAATTTATTACCAGAATGTAGGTCAGTAATATTGGGTAATAGGCTATGTTTCAACGTTATCAGCCGAATTTGCAAGTAAAAGTACTTTTAAAAAAATTTTTTGTATACTGATACATTGTAAAATTATTTAAATGTCTAAATTGCATTGCAGACAAAATCTGTACTTTAAATAAACATAAACACATCGTTAAAAATTTTAACAAAAATAAATTACATACAGAATCAGTAATACAATTTATTTACATAAATTAAACTCTAATGTGTCCAAAAATTACAAATTGGAATTTAACTAAACATATTTAAAATATCAAAACCTTATCTCCAAAATGTTAGTTGTAAAATCATCCTTATTATGTCAGTTCAACTTTGATATGGGAATACTGAATTACGTTTTAAATAACACCAAAAAACTTCTTTTTTTCGGTTATTTGTTTTTAAAAGTTTTACTTCTCGGGATTAGAAATAAACACTTTTACTGGTACTATTACACTATTACTTAAAGAAAACATATATAGGCCTACACATTTATTTAAATACACTTTACCTACATTAAAACATTCGTTATAATTGCACCTAACCTTAGTAGTGGCAATTCAATAAAAATGTTAAATAGAAAATCTCTCTAAAAATAATATATAAAATAAATAATATTTAAAAAATGAATAAATATATACCTTAACTTTGTGTTGTTTAGCTTTTCTTGTTTTTATGTTCTGTTGTTATAATCTTTTATTAATCTGTGTTTTATTTTGGCTTCAATATTTATTAGCTTTTAGCAATAGAAGCTTCATTTTTTCTCGGTAGTCTACCTAATTTTAAGATTTGAAATAATTTTATTTGCATTTTTTAGTATTCAATTAATTATTTTTAGTCGTAGTTCTTAATAATTAGGTAAGGGCCGAGGTTTAGTGGAAAAGTGGTTTATTCTTAAAAAAAAAGTTTTATTTTATTTTTTTGGATTCTAGAAGAAAAATTTGAAGACTTTTACAGTTCCTTAGTATTGTTTTATAATTTTGTTCATGTATTAAAGAAATTCATTTTATAAATTATTTTTTTGGTATAGATTTTATTTACGTTTACATTTTTAAGCCAAATATAAAACTTTAATTATTTTAAAAGACAATATTATTATTCAGTAAATAGCATTATTAAATTAGTTAAACAATTACATTATAAAATTATGTAGTTACTATATTATGTTGTTAAATATAATTTATTATTAAAATGTTGCTAATGGTAAACAGATGAAATTAGAAAGTCTTCTTAATTAATTGACTAAATAGAAAAAAAAAACTCTTATGCAATTAATATAAACACTTTGTAGTTAAATGTTTCTTTAAACAAATTATCTAATTTTATAAATATTGTTTATTGTGAACCATACTTATTATAATATTGTATTCACTGTAGGCTATGCTAATCAATGTAAAATTCAAAGCGTGTGAAATCATGTTTTATAAATTTACTTACTCGGAGATACTTGTAAACATGTTTCCGTTAATTAACAAAACTCGAAAACGAAACTTTTACTAGGGCAGCTGTGGGCGAAATACATAAAGTTTTTTTTTGTTCCCTTAATTTGCATCATACACGGCACACACCTTAACGGTGGGCGAGAATATCACCAATTAGTGACCGAGTTTACGTCATTTCATAAACCCGGCGAGCCCTTGACCAATTAGCTTTATCCCGTTGTGAAATCACTTGCCACGTCTTAAACTGCCGTCACTGCAATTTACTACGGGTATATTACTGCCAGTGTATTACCGCGTCATATGGCCGAAACGAGTTTAACAATGGATTTGCTATAGAATGTATATTGATTTTACGATTAGGATTTGCATTAAGTCGACATCGTAAGGTAGTATGTCAATAAACAAATATGGGCAAAGCATTATAAACAAATTTATAGACGAATAACAGGTAATCGTATAATGAATAGCACAGCGCTATAAATATAACAACATTATCTACCCAAACAACATCGCATGTATTCTCTGTAACTGCTCTACAAACCCTCTTTAAGTTTAATGTAGTTTATAAAAGAAGCCGTATTCGTAATATTGCCACATGTATTCCCTTCCCATTCGTTTTCTCAGAATATGTATTACCTTTTTTTAAGTGTAAACTTCCGTAAAAAAGTGTAAACAGTGAATCCCATTTTACCGTCACTCATCACCCTCTACTATATTTCCTATATAGTACATAGTTTACTTGGTAATACCTCTGAAATGGACATTGTGCATCCTGATTCCGTAAGCTGTGTTAAATAGTTTACCTGGTAATATCTCTGAAATGGACATTGTGCTTCCTAATTTTGTAAGTTGTGTTATAATATTTTACATGGTAATATCTCTGAAATGGACATTGTGCTTCCTAATTTTGTAAGTTGTGTTATAATAGTTTACCTGGTAATACCTCTGAAATGGACATTGCCTTTCCTCATTTCATAAAATTGTGTTTTACTCAATATGTTCTATACTTTTGAAGTGTAAATCAGAATATCGCCATAGATGTTTACACTTCTCCCGTGTGGTCTTAAGCACACCTGGAGATTATCCTATCATTTACACGGTTTTTAGTTGGATAATAACTGGAAGATATTTAAACTATCGCAATAGTAGCCAGATTATAAGATAAAACATTTCGAATAAAACTACCAATGGCTTTCGCCAGAATAGAGGTACGGTAAATAAAGTTGTTGACAAAACTCGTGCAGTCTCGTATACATTTATTTACTTTTGTTAACTTTGTTTTAAATAATTGATATTTCGATATAAAGTTACTAATAAAAGTCCCTGCTAAAATGTTTAACAAAAGTGTAGAAACATAACCTCACATATACATTTTTTTAAAATTTGCAATTAATAGTTTAATTAACTTTTTAGATTACGCCGATTAAAGGTACAAACAAACAAATAAAACACAATAAACCTCTTTGCAATATTAGTTTAGTTTGAAACCATTATAGTAACTGCGAAAAGAGAATACTTCTGTATCACTGAAAGGAAATACCTCTATAAAACGTATTTCTGTTAGTCTATCCGCTTATGACTAGGGGAACAATGATTCCATTTCCCCACAGTTCAAAGTTTATCAAACTGTTTATCGGCTTCATCTTAACCAAAAGTGTTTAAGTTCAATAAATTTACAAGACTTTTTTTTAAATAGCAGCATTTTGAAATATTAACATTCTAAAGACTGCAAGAAGTAAGGACTTTTACCTATTTGTCGCTTTATTTTCCGCTAACCATTGTACTCCATCAATAGTACACACGATATCTCTATTTATCAGTGTGCAAAACTTATTTTCTATTTATTTTTATTTATCTAGTATTTATTTTATTTATCTATCTATTTATTTATTTATCTAAATATTTTTATTTCTCAATTTATTTTCATTTATATATTTATTTTTATTTTTCTATTTATTTTATTTATCTATTTATATATTTATTTTTATTTATCTATTCTTTTTTTTTATTTATTTATCTATTTATCTCCGTCTAAGAGTTCTCGTACTGGCGGATAATCCATTACAAAAGCAAATTAAAAGTGTTATTGTTACGTTTCAGAAGAAATGCAAAAAATGATGTTATCTTTATATATTAATTGTAGAAACTATTAGCCTATCTATAGGAAGAAACGGAGATGCAAAATATTAGTGAAATTGAATGCAAGAGTCTATGACGAAGAGCTTTTACAATAATTTAGAGACCCGGAGACTGACAACAAATACAGCGCCTTGATAAACATATTTACATACTATAATATAGATAAGCTAAGGCGTTCGTGTAAGGTAGAACTTCTTAGTTCACAAATTATATGGTAATCCACGGTAATATTATTATTATTATTATTACCGTTAAATCTGGCAGTTTATTGTTACGTTCTACAATCACAAAACACAATGGACCGAACATTTTTAACCTTTTGTACTGGGCTCAGATAATTCTAGGAATATTACAGGCATTACTGCAGATGAAAAGGTTTGAAGATCCTTTGATGTTAGCCTATTCAAGTTTTTCTTAGTTCCGGGAATTCACTACAGTGATAATCTGTTCCAATGTTTTCAACAGTTCTAACAAAACAGCAGAACGCGTTGTGTCAATATTAGTGGATGTTTTTTCTCTTTTTAATGTCCTGTGCTTTCATAATAGTTTTACAAATAAACTTTAAAATTAAAATAACCATGGACTGTTTAAACGTCACAAATTCTTTTTTCAAAAACATTCAACTCTTGGCCTCGTGGTTTTTTTTAATAAATTGTCTCAAGATATTAAGTGCTTCAAAAGGCCAATACTATTTCTTCAAGGCATACAAGATGATAGTTAGCGGGGGTTTCGAAGAGTTATAATTTTGTGCATACCGCAGTTAAAACAGAATAAAAACAGAACTTTCTGCTAGAATAATACAATAACTAGTAATGTTTATAGTCTTGTTATCATAAAGTCCTAATCATTTTAAAAACTCCCAGTGGGCCGCAATTGTGGCTATCTTATATTCCATTTTCGATTTTGGTAAGATAAGTGATTGTTTTCTGAAGGTTTTTTTTGCAGATTTCTTCATATTGTAATTATTACGTGTGAATGTAAATGTAGACATTTTATGCCATACATATTTCTGTGTAAATGTGTATGGGTGTGTTTCAAATTTGTTTGTATCTGGGATAATTGGTATGTGTGCGTGTAATTATGTTGCACTAAAAGTATTCTACTGAGAATAGTTTTATTACTTGCTGTTGGAAAAAGTGCAGGCCTATGTATTTTTTTTGTTTTGTGTTTGCCACCTCAACTCTGTACTTAATTTCATTATATTGTTTTATTTGTAATTGAGCTAGTAAACAGGCAGTGTCACTTAGGGGCCTCATTTTATTTTCTCTATGCTGAGTAATTTCATTTTTTTTAAAGTAGTTATTATTATTTTATAATTGTTTTTTTTTCTTTTGTGCCGAAATTTGTCTTATTATTTTAATTTACCATTTATGTTAAACATTAAGTTGTTGATATAAAAGAAAAACTATTGTTCCTTGTTGGCTATGAAAATACAAATATAAAATACATGTAGCAAAAATGGAGTAAAAATATATTATTATTCAAAAAGTTGCTTATATTTATTTGGACGATTTAAAATATTATGAATACTTACCTAAACATTTAGTCAGCAGTTTCCATATAGTTAAAATTTCAAAAAACAGTACCGATAAGAACTTATTAGAATATAATGTATACTTAACAAATTTATTCACAGCATTTACATATTATAAGTAAGTTTAGAATATTTTGCGATGCTGAAAAACTTAAAATTACTCTAACATTCAAATTTACTGAAAGTATAAATCTAGCAGTGAAACGCCCTAGAGATAGTCAGTGCTAATAAAAGGTGATATTATTATTCTTACTAGGTATCTACCAAATATTTTCATTTTGTAATTATTTATAATTTATTTTGAAATATAGGTGTATTCATTATTTACTCACATCAAACGAACGATTATGACAATAGCAGTAATTAATGAAACTTGTAAAACCAATTCATTTTACAACACGAAAAATATTACTTCGCTTCGAGAGCCGTATATCTAAAACGTATTAAATTTATTACGATTACAACCTACGTGCAGTAGTTAAGTATTTATACAGGTCGGAGCTTTGCGTGACCAAATAGTAAAATTATGAAATTAAATACTGCTAAAGTGAAATGATGTCAAAGATAAACGAAATTAAAACCGACAGGTGACCTTAGCCAAGTAAATTAATTGGATTAGCTGATAATAAATGTTTGAGTGAAAAATCGTTAATATGTTTAACACGACTAAGAAATTATTATTTACCGAGTCTAGGATGTACACTATTATATTATATGTAATATATTTATATTTTAGTTTTCAATTTATTTACTCGAGTGTTAATTTGATTCAGTTGTTGATAGCTAACAAATACCAGACAATTTATTTATTTCACAATTTGAAAACGTAAAATAAGAGTGGTTACTTTGATTAGTGAAACAAAAGAATACAATAAGCTAGGTACTTTTTAGTGGAACAAAACAATACAATAAGCTACGTTTTAGTGAAACAAAACAGTAAAATAAGCTAGTTTTTAGTTGAACAAAACAATACAATAAGCTACTTTTTAGTGGAAAAAACAATACAATAAGCTACATTTTAGTGGAACAAAACAATACAATA
>JAGFPH010000262.1:133235-152057 GCA_018207615.1 Philaenus spumarius | reverse complement strand
GTCATCCGAAAATGCTCATATCTTTAGATCAGTGTTAATTAAAGAGAATAAAGTTATTATTGGTTTTCTAATTTTAATAAGTCCCTAAAACACTGCAAAGTAAAACAGAGGTTCAAAAACTAAATGGATATTTTTTAATATAGAGAATTTGATGACTTGATCACAAATTACTCATTAATATAATGTTTCTTAGATTTATTCCAAGACAACAAAAATCCTAGGATGTGTAAAATAATTTGTTTTTATTTTATTGACTTTTGGTTTCATAAATTTACAGTATACAGTAGTATTTTGTCGTATAAAATAATTAAATATATTTTATGTCAGCAAATTTGGCAATATTACATCAAATTAATTAAGGTAAAGTGTGGGCCTAACTAGTTGTATTACACTTCCGAGAAGTCAGCTACCTTTACACATTATTAAAATAAGTTATTTATTAACTAAACAAACCAACTACCATAATTTACTAAACGATTTTGCCTTTGTTTAAATTATATACATTTTAATTAAAATTAAATATTTTTTAATTGTGTTTATTTATTTATTTCTGCGTAAAGGCGAAACCCGTTATAAGTTATAATCACATGAGTATATTATATTACTCCTAAAATCTAGAAACCAATTACAAACAAAATTATAACTATTTAAAATCTTATTATTAGTTTGGAAAGGAAAACAAACACCATAGATAGATAGATAG
This sequence comes from Philaenus spumarius, assembly GCA_018207615.1. NCBI lineage: Eukaryota > Metazoa > Arthropoda > Insecta > Hemiptera > Aphrophoridae > Philaenus > Philaenus spumarius. The sequence goes on along the minus strand of JAGFPH010000262.1, from coordinate 151,354 downwards.
ATAGATAGATAGATAGATAGATAGATAGATAGATAAATAAATAGATAGATAGATAAATTGATAGATGGATAGATAAATAGAAAGATAGATAGAAAGTCTTTATTTTGAAAGTCTTTATTTTGGGCGAAGTTGGGACCATCAGGTCCTCCCTTACACTTAATCCATAAACGAATACGAATGACTAACTAACCACTTTGGAGATCAAAATTAAAACCAATAAAGAAAACTGTACAATAAAACAACAAAATAAAAATAAAAAACATCACAACATAAAATAAAGTAATATGTATTTATTAGTTTGACTTTATTTTAAAGTAGTTTCAATTAGATTTTATATTTTTAAGTCCCATTAAGTGTCCCTTTTAAGTGGGTGGAATTTTAAGAAATATTATAATGTATGTGACTTGCGCCTAATTATCTCCATACAAGTTTTGTTAATGATATCAAAAAGTATCAACAAAATAAAGTATTAAAAGAGAAAAAGCGTGAACAAAAGACAAAATGGTTAGACTTGCTTTAGGATATAATATAATAATTGTAATAAACAATTATAACAATGCAGGGTGTTTAAAAAAGAATCATTTAATTTTACATGTTTATATTTTCCAAACTAATTTATTATATGAACAAGAGGTTACTTTTGTTATTAAAATATACCTAATAAAGTTGGTTTTACATACATTTGCAGTTGATCAATATGACCCAATGAATTGCATTCATGCTGCACTTGAATTTAAAGACGCCAGAGCAATTTTCAATTTATTTTGTTGATTTTGGTTGCAGTTATTTTTTATATATTTTTTTATAACAAACAATATTAATAATATTTTACAAACAACAACATAAAAACCAACTGCAACCAAAATCAACAAAACTGCATTGAAAATTGTTCTGGCGTCTAAAAGCTCAAGCGCAGCGATTATAATTCATTTGATATTGGACAAACCGGCAGAAAATTCAAGAATAGATTCAAGGAAAATTCACCTAGAAAATATTGCACAAAACAAGTAAAAATATGCTATACACTTAATTTACAACGATCATAGCTATGACAATTTGTCAGTGAATTTAATCCCTTTGTAACAAAGGTCGACTAATGAATGCATTGGAAGAATATGAATTTTACCAAGCTAATTTGCACCAGAGTAGTTTAGTCCTCAATGAAAAATTATATTTTAAATCTAATAGCCTGTATAATACCGAATTTCTACCTATAGGCCTATACATAGTATTGATTGCGGAGATAACGGGTGTAATCTTTCGGTCGATCAATGACCGGTGCATCGACAACACGACCCAACGCCAACTGTTGTTAAACTTTGTTTTGTATTTTTAAACTTGTATAACTTAAGTGCAATGATTCGTGTTGTAAACTGTGTGTATGTGTTTGTGTTTTTTGTATGACGTGCTGACATGTAAGTAAATATTTTTATCAAAACCTGAAGATGGGAAAGTGTTTTGAAACGGGCGTAGTATTATACTACAAAAAAGTTGCAAGACGAAACAAGGTATATATTTATATTATTATAAACACACTATATTTTAGTTTCAGTAAGTGTTTCACGCTTCTGTTCATTGCAATAACAATCGATAAAATTTAATATGTCGCTAGCAAGCGTTGGCCATAACTAATGACTAACTTCATTACCTTGCATAATTATATCAAAGCAACCCTTCAAAATCAAACACCAAGCGTTATATAATGCTTAGCAAGTAATTCATCGGTAGACAATATCACCCTTAGGCCTATATTAATTATTGAAGGATGTATAATCTAAGCTATATATTATCTGAAAACTTAACGAAAGCAAACTTAATGCATTATAATTCGAAATCCGACCTACGCACTACTTGTTATAACAAGTTTGGTCAGCTGACTGGTCTTTGCGGGACTCGTAGTGTATTACATATAAAGTATTGAAATAACGTTCCATAAATATGGTATATATACATTAAACCGATGAAGTTTGTATACTTAACTTGAACTAGGTGTGTCCCTGCAAACGAACCAAAATGGGGGGGGGCAAAATAATGATTCCTATAAATGTAAAAGTGACGACTAAAAGACTGAACAATAGACAACCTGAGGTTTACATGAGATTATATAAGTGAAAACTTCTTATGGCCCGTTCAGCACTTTTTGCGTGGGTATTCGAATGAAATCTCGCGCACCGTACCGTGCACATTGTATTTTAGATGCATGTAGTTTAAGGCTCTGTATCACACATACAAAATAAGAAACAAATTATGTATGGTTCAATAGCTGTATGGGTTAATTTAGTCAAGACACGATTGTGATTCCTCATTTTGTAAGTTGTTTTAAAATAGTTTACTTGGTGATACCTCTGAAATGGACATTACACTTCCTAATTTTGTAAGTAGTGTTAATAATTTGCTTGGTGATACCTCTAAAATGGACATAGTTCTTTTAATTTTTTTTTCTGTAAATGTCTAAATTGCTAACTTGCTTGCTATCTATGTTAATGAATGTAGAGGCATTAAAGAAACGTGTGATGGTTCAGTATAGGCCTAACTTAAAATTATGTTATGATTATTTGACTATAGGCAATCATGTTTATATGTTAATTTTTAGATTTCAATTTTAAATGAGACAAGCTAAAAATAATTATCAAATTTCGTATTACATCAATATAACCAACGATTTATATTATGACAGTTTTCACTTCTGGCGGCAGTACCACAACTGGTTACTTTCTTTTTTTTTTTTTGTATTAATGTTTGTAGAAGTGCGCTACACAAAATATAAAACAGTGATTAGAAGGATGCAAGTATTCATTTTTTTCAAACGAGTAATAATTATTGTTTAGTTTAACTTAACGTTTATAATAAATAACAGAAAATGTTTTAAGGTGGGTTTACACCGGAGATAACTTTGCTAATAACACGAGTATTAACATGTCAAAAACATTTTTCAAAGATTTTCTCTTTCAAATTAATGTTAAAAACATTTGCTTTTAACATTTGCCAATCACAATTTTTGCTTTAAGTAATAACATTTGGATCCGTTTACACAATACCGTTAAAAATTTAAGAAACATTTTTGCTAATAACATTTGCTGTTAACATTGATATATTTTTTTGTAACATGAAATCACATTGTAAATAACATTGCAAGTAACATAAATATTTCGATAGCTCTGGGAACGGTCCAGATCAAAGAATGTTAGAAACACAATAGGCCTATAAGTATTAATTAGGCCTATAGTATTAACTTGTTTTGTACTAGTAGGCCTATTGATGTTTTTAACATTGTGTAAAACATTTTAGTTGAAGGAGTTGATATTATCTCAGTGGTAAAAGGCGAATTAGTTAGTTATCAATCGAAACATGATCTAAATGGTGCAGTTGTGCAGTGCTTTGTTTAATTGTCCATAGTCTCTAATTATAAAGCTGAACGAAGAATGAATGTTTGTGGAATTCTACAATTAAGGAATACAAAGACATGGAGAAAAAATGACGCTAGGGGCCTATTTATTGTACTTTCGATTGCGAGTGGACGGAAGTCTAAACAAATAAATAAGAACAATCACCGGGCAGTTCCAGAGGGAATTGAAAAAACCAATGAAAATTCAGGCGACGGCCAATAATTTATAACATGTCAGTAACATTGCTAAATAAAATGTTTGTTAAAAACATTGCTATTAGCAATGTTACTAAAATTTTGCTATTGACCGGTGTAAACGGTAGACGTAAAAATGTTAACGACACAAATGTTATTGACAGTTTGCTAATAACAAAGTTATATAATATAACATTTCCATAAATGTGGGTGTAAACTCACCTTTAGGCACTTCTATATATTATTGTTTAACATGTGTTAACTATTATTTTATTTACTACCTACATTTTTATATAATTGGAAAATTACAGTCATAAGTAAAATTCATTTAAATCTGTAACTCATAGTCTACGTATCAATCTAAAGAGTGTATGTCCTATTGATGGGAAAATACTAAAATGTATAAATAATTTAAAAGAGAGTTTAACAAAAAAATGCTATTTATCCGTTTAGAATACTCAGCTCAGCTAACTGTTGCGTGTCAATCTACTACTTATTGAACTCACATGAAAGTTCATGTTGGCTAATTTTTAATGTAATTTCAAATGATTAATTTAATACTTATAAAAATATTAATGAAATTACCCCTTGAGTGAAGCCTATTCATGTATTTACGAATATTCAGCATCCTCGCACCGGATGTAGGGATGTTGCGATATTATCGATATTAGTAAATATCGATATTTTTGTTTCGATATTTCCGATATTATATCGATATTAGAGATTCGATATTATCGCAATATCGGAAGAATAATGTCAATATCGGATTCCGATATTTTTACCTATACTGTAGCAATTAATTACGTTCTTTTGTACAACATAATTGCAACTCCTAAAAAAATTTTAAAAAAGCACTTACTTAACCTATACAATCACAGAATGATTTTTAGTTTCTAAGCGCATTTATGTTTGTATTTAACCAAACTTTATATGAACTTAAAACACGCTTGATCATAGATTAACCTACCGTCTACAATATAAAGTAACTTATCGTCCTGAACCTCCCGCTCCCGCTAGTTTGAGTTTGAAGTGTAGTTTAAGAATATAAGCATAAGGAAAATTTAACAAACGTAAGCAAACAATTACCAATATTTCTGAACTTTAGCTGTATTGTTTAGAATTTTCTTTTTTCCTAATAATTTCTATAATATTTTATTTCTGCGCAAATGATTGAGTTTTAGAGTTAGTTTGACGTGTGTAGTAATAGCAAAACGGGAGTGCCGATGGAGGCCAGGTCAAGTCCCCTCGCACGCACGTGAACTACCTGGCCTCCATCGGCACTCCCGTTTTGCTATTACTATAGTTTCAGAATACAAGCAAAATACATCATAACATTTGGTCAGATGTAAGTAAATAAATAGGCCTACGCCTCCTACTATATTATTAATAGGATATTTTACCGTAAAAAATAATAATATCGATATCATTTGATATTGCCGATATAGATATTTTGTTTCGATAATATCGTGGTATCGATATTAGAGCTTGATATCGATATCAATAACGAATATCGGAAACTTCCCGATATCGCAACAACCATAACCGGATGTCAGGGTGAAACTACTTACACAATATACTTACTTACATAATACACTTTTATAACACACTTATGGGATTTTAACTGTTTTTGGTAATCTGGTTATTGAAAACGCGAAGAGTAGGCTACTCTACGGAATTGTATTATGAACTATGTTAACAGGCACAAGCAGAACAACGGTGGAGCGAATTAAGAAGACTGTCGACTATGGAAAAGTGCTTACAACGCCGGGGTAAAAACGCTAAGAGGAGCAGAAAATCAAACAAGAATGAAAAATGTGACGGACCTTAAAAAAATAGGAAATCGTCGAATGTCCATAACATGAATAAAATAAACTTTTAATGCGTCCTTTGGCAGTCTCAAGCCTGCAAAACGAGCTTTGCTGTGAAACGGTGAGAGGAAGTTTTTTATTTTATAGTTTATTTTGTTTATAGTTTATAATTTCATTAAAACTCTAAAAGATAGATGTCCGATTGAAATGGGACAAAAACAGAAATATTTGTTGCATCGTTGTTCTTAAGGGGGCGCTACCCTGTCCGCCATATTGAAGCTGATTCCCATAAGAGCAATGCTACAGAATAAGTCATTTTTTCCCGTTAATTCGTGGAATAAATTTAAAAATTTGGTTTCATTTTGAAGTACTGTCATATACGTATGTTGATTGTTGAATAAATTTTCAAAAACCGTTTTATTGTTTTCATAAACGTATGATATAAATAGTAAAAATAGTAAACTTTATTAATTTTTTACTCAGTTGCAAAAAGAGATATTGCAAAAAACTTTAGCAATCAACACAAAAATATGCTTAATAGTGAAGGTAAGTTTTGGTTATTTAACATTGAAATTGGTACCCAACTTCGCCGTTTTGAATGTAGGGAGCCAGCCTTAACATGAACTCGTGAATCAGTATATCACATTATAATTGTTTTACTTTAATATTGAACTACGGCGTTCACGGAAACGTCGCTAATAGGATTGTAAAAGGGTCGGTGCGGACGGATGGCTATAAACCCTGCAGGTCAGTTTGGGCTGCCTCATGTTATGGTGGCACGACCTATAATAACTATAGTTTGTCCAAACAACCGTGTGCTCTGAACCACAAAATCGAAGTAAACTCTACCCTCGCTCCCCACGCGCAGACACACACACACTACCTACCAATGAATTTGTTTTCCAGCGCTAATCTTTCTTTTATGAATTAAACCAAATAGGTGGTGTTACGAAGTGAGATAAGGGAGATTATTAATTTATATTTGAATTATATTAGAAGTAGAATTTTATTGGTAGCCTACGGTGCTACACGCGATGAAATTAAATCGCTTAGTTGCATTTTGTAGTAAGCCAACAACCGAGCTAGACGAGCAAAACTGAGTGGGGACAGAGATGTTAAATAGAGGGGAAAAATTCGAGACAGGGCTTTTTAGGTGGAAGCAGTTTAGGTGTACGTCGGGGCAGGAAGAGCTAACCGGAAGAAGCCACGAGGACAAAATAAGTTGAGGGAACATTTCTTATGAATATTTGGGGAAATTGTTTTAGCATCAATCTAAGTAGAATCAATTTTGTTTGTTTCATAATTGAAGTAATTCTTTATTTTAGTGATATTAGTGTTTGAGAATTTTGGGAAGTAAATATATTATTTGAACTCAGTTTTGCCCTTGGAGTTAGGCATAGGATGTATAAATATTAAAGCTTATTGTTTCTGAACATGTTATAAGAGCACTGTATTTAATAGTCTATTTATCTGTTATTGGAATTAAATATATGTTAAAATATTCTTGATGGGATTTGAGTTATTGTAGCAAGTATATGATCCTCTCACGATATAATTAGAGCCAAGCGAGTAGTCTTTAATAAGAAAGGTCCCTACGTAATAGTAGGCCGTGTGAGTGTGTCTACGCGTGTGGAACGAGGATCGATTTTACTTCGATTGTATGGTTCAGAGCGCACGGCTGTTTGGACTAACTATAAACAATTAATACTGTAAGTATAATTTTTATGTAAATTTTATGTTTAGGAGTAGGTCTAACTCTTGCTGGTTGATTTTTACATTTATTTTAATTCCTGTTACCTATGTCAAACACTATAAAAACACTATAAATAATATACATAGAATATTATTTACAATATAAACTTTGAAGTTTTGCCTAATTTTACACTTTAAATATATATGTGTGCGTAGGCAGTAAGAGACCTGGCTTGCGAAGTCTTTCTTAGAAAATTATAATTTTACAACAACTTTTTTCAATTTAAATACTATTACGAAATACTAAACTAGGATGCACGGTACACACACAAGATTATAAACCCCATCAAACAAATCCCATGTTGAATTAGGGTAAACGCTAAGAGGGAAGATCAAATAGACAGATGCGAATGAATAGTAAGGGCAACCAGAGGGCAGTAGGTCAATGGAAAATAAATATGAAATTGATTTCTAAATAAACCTGATGTCTCGTTTTTCATTTATATTGCAGCCGTGTATAGTATGGGGAGTTGGGAATAGGGTTAACTTATGGGGGGTTCGATCCATCCCTGTCCTCTGTCTGCCTAATCTGTTTCATAACATAAGCCAGTTGACAAACAGGATAAGTTACAAATAGTAATTTATATTTAAATACGATACAAGTAATTGTACAGTAACTGTATTATAAAAGTGGAGGTTAAATCTAATTTATTTATCAATGAAAATGAATTACTTTCGTGTAAGTTTACAACCTTTATGTTCCAATAACATAGAACAAATTCCAGTGTCTGTATGATTAGAAAATGAGCAATTAAATGTTTTTCTTAAAACTTACACATTACGAAGGTCTTACCCACTGGCTTCCTATAAAAGCCTGCTTAGCTAATACAAGATAGAGAACGGTTTACTCGTTATTTTTATGGTAGCCTATAGTTTTTAACTACCTTGGTGATTTACGATTGGAAGCTTGTAACCTCACACCTTATGTAGCAAGACACCTATATTACGTAAAAAATATTAAACACGGCGATAGATAAAGTCTAGTGTATTAACTATAGTTACCGTAATTTAAAAGAAATTTTTGAATTAGTCTACTTACACTATTTTATAGTAGGTTTTACGAAAATGTATTTCTATAAAGATTTATTAATAATTTCTTAAAACTTAGTATATACAATTTTTACTGCGATAAACGCTTATTATTAGGTAATTTTAATTTTTGTTTTGGCTAAAGGCCGAAGTAGGTTACACTGTATCTTCAGCCTAGTACGCACTGGGATTCTTTGTTCGGACTCTTTGCCGCGAAACTGCATCTCGGATTTATTTTCCAAAATCCGGGACGCTTCTCGAAATGACTCTTGCATCTCGTGTGTTATTTTAGTATTTGTTTAATCCCATCCGAAATGGGATGCTTTCACAATGTTGCTCAAAATTGAGTCAGTGCGGACGTGAACCACAAACACAGTGGACTTCTCTAGCGTGGTTTGAATTTTTTTCTCGGTTTTTGTTCGATAAAATGTGGACAGTTGATTCTACGATACAAAATCAAAGATTTACAAATGCGGTGATGTTTGTGGGACGTTTTTTCGGATAAATACAAAGAAAGGAAGACAAAATCAGAAGCTGTGGCTGAGTTAGCCCAAAAATATGAAGTGATGACAACAAGTAATGGCATCATAAAAATCGTCTCCTTTTTCAAAATGTGTGATCCAACCATTTCCAAAAGATTTTCAAAGTTGACTGGACTCATCCGAACAAAATTTCGGAATCCCATTCTATTCTCTAATCTCAATGGGTCAAGGAGTTCGTGCCCGTGCTTTTTTCGATCCTTGAATATTCCACGAATCAACCAGCGTAGTGGCTTTTTGTTAGCACTCTTTTTACTCCGTAGAGCTGGATAAAGAGCTACTTCAATCCCAGAGAATGCGACCTCTTTCGACATACTGTAGCTCAGAATCAAATTAGATGCGTACACGATTTCCTGAGCGGCAACGTTTGCTTGGCAAAGAGTCTGCAACATGAATCCGAGCGTCTACGACAAAAAATCAACACTTCAACAACCAAATGACTTCAGGACATGAATGTTTTTTAACGCTATTTGTAACAATACCATCTCTTAATAAGGTGATACACTTTTCGTACGCCCCTTACTTGGTTCTCGAACCTACGAAACCGTGTTGGTAGTTCTAACCGCAGTAGACTGGACAAGCGCTTTTAATCTATTATCTACCTTCTTCCAAATTGATTGCTGCGCTAATTTTGTAGAGGGATTCTACGTTATTATTATTACCTTTTTTAACGAAAAAAAAACGAGGAGTAGAATATTTAACATGAAAGCCACCGTCAAGAGCCACACTACCTTATACAGAGTGACTCAGACCACCCGTACTCAGTGTATGGCGATTGTAATAAATGAGCTAAAGCCTTCGTTTTAGCTTAAACCCTCTACTTCGACCCTAGAGAATTCTGTAAAAATGTTTTCAAATCTCAAAAATGCTTCAATAGTTTTTTTGGGGGGTTGGGGTCGTATTTAGAAAATTTTCAAATATAAAGATACGTCGAGTGATACCTCATTTTAAAGGTCTCTGTTCACTGATCATTTTGGAATAAAGTTTTAATTTATCTTGCTGCATATGTACAGGGTGTTCCAAAACGTCCATAAAGTAGAGTTTTGCAGTTAGTTTTATTGTTATACCACATAACATAGTTTACATAAACCAAATTTGTATCCTAGATTCATAAAAAAATACTCTTTCCAAAAAACTATAATCCTGAGCAAAGGTAAAGTGACTAACTAAAGGTAAGGATTGGTTTAGAACAGATTTTAGCCAAGCTAATATAACTGGTCAACTTATATAGGCCAATACATTTTTTAATTCAGGTTTTGGACAAAATAACAAAAAGTGAAATTTTTAAGTAAAAAGAGAGTCAAAAGACATACAAATTAAGTATTGTTTTTAGTTCAATATATCAATAACTGTGTTAGTGGTGTATTTGGTTTTATTGTAAAATAGCCATTAAGGAAAAAAGATCAGAATGAGGCAACAGTTGCAGTTCAAAATATAACTTGTGTTTTTTGTTAAAACATATTGCAAAATAAAGCCGTTGGCTTGAAAACTAAAACGCGCTCTCCTGTAAAATTCGGTATTTGTTACTCTGGTCGTTTTTCTCTGAACAATTCAGTTAGTTTTAATCAAATAAATTAATTAGTATTGTTTGTGGAATTTTAATTTGTTGCAAAATTTAATTTCAATTTGAACATTTTCTTACCATTCGCATTCTTTAGGTAAAACGAAAATGTTTCAAATTTGTTATTTTTAATTTTAAGAGATTATAGGATCCTTCATAAGCCCTTCTAATACCCCTTTCAAAGTATGTTTTCAAAAGATAGAATTTTCATTGCATGCATCTTTCTAGCCCACCAAGTATCGAAGACAGTTTTTGTTCTCGCTAACAAATCGCCTCCACTCATCTGTTCAACCTACCCAGTACTGCTCTCTCTCTGTTTCGTGACATCTGGCTTGACCTTCTCATTAAATCCTTGTTCTAGTCGGTTGTCCTTCAAATACTTAAATAGTTTTCTTTCCCTAAATGACCAACCCACTTATTTCTTCTTCTATTTGCTCACTCAACTAACTTAGGCCTATGTCAGGGAGTACACTATTAAAAATCTCGCTTCAAGTTATTCACCAAAACATAGAAAACATTAGTTATAAATTATTTCCAGAATTGTTCGTTGGTTTTAATATTGTTTCTGTTACCTGTTCTCTACAATACAATATTTAAAAATAATCGTGTCCGGGGGATATGTCCGTAACATAATATTTTTTAATGTTGAAACTAAGTTTACCTACTAAAAACTACGTCCTTTGTATTTAAAAACATACCAGTTACTATTCTTGAGTTGTGTGTTCAAATAATATATTTGTTTACATTTTATAACTACAGTAACTTAAAAGTTGCAAAACTTTGATTTCCAATACATTCTTAGTTAAATCAGTTGTGCGAATTGTTGAACAAAAGATTGAATATATATTGAATTATACAATATTTACGAATTTGTTTTTGTGGAAAAAACTAAAACGTTATTAATGGAAGTGGGACGCACAAACTCATACACTTGGACTAAATAAAAGTGGTTTCAATAGGCTGTTTCTTGCGTGTAAGAAACCAGGCTAAAAGGTCTATACAAGTAAGAAACCTTTACAAAGAACCACCATTATCCTAGACCTATTCAGAAGGTATTATGCAAACAAATATTGATTCTGGTAACGCCGGGTATTCAGTCACTCGGTGAAGTTTGCTAGGCAACGCAACGCTTCTAGACATTACTGTCTCTATCTCTAACTTATTGTAACATAGTAGATAAGTGCCAATCTAACTCTGCCTTCCCAGAGCTTTATCTTTTAAACATACATTCCAACCCATCTTTGTTGGTCAGTGATAACTATGAGTTACGTTTAAAAATATAACTAATTCATTTTACAGTTTGAAAACCTTTCTAGAACTTAAAAACAAATCATTATTTGTGGCAGTCAGTTATTTTAAACATATTTAAACCAGTTTCTATATTTATTACTAATATAGCCTACTGAGGTTGAGCTGTAGGCATAATTAAGGGTGAATTTAGAAATGTAACTACATATATTAGGCTATATAATATAAAAGATTGTTTGTTAACTTTATATTATATTTCCTCTGTTATTTCATGTCTAAAATGTAATATATTGAATCGCCGCCCTACCGAAATAAAACCATTTTAACAAATTGGACTTCATTACATTCAATAAGGCCGAAATTAATCTAATGATAAAACCAAGTGGTTGATATTGGATATACCCCATACCGTACTGTTTTAAATAAAAAAAACAATTTGTTTAGACCCCATCAAGTATACAAACTACAAACAAATTCTGCAAGGGAAAGAGTTAATATAAAGTATATGGAGGAATGGAGGGAGGGGGAGTTTATAAGTAATAAATAATCAATTATTTATTTTGAATAAGTAATTTGCTAAAATAAACTCCTACAAAAGCGAGTGTACTTTCATTCGTGAATAGCATATAATAGCCTATAACAGCTGATTTCACCCATCATCTGTAAACCCAATTGTAGATTATAGTTTGGGGATAGCATGCTACAATCTATGCTACAACTAGTAGGCTAAATATGAAATACTGTAATTTGATTTTAAACAGCTGATAAACTAATTGAGTTTCAAATAAATAAGTTGTTTACTTTAAACTTACTCAAATGTCAACAGATGATTTGATTTAGGTTATGTTATTTTTGGTGTGTTTTAGGTCTGATTTGTTGCTGTGTAATTGAACTATAGGCTTTTTATTTTTGTTATAAATATTTTACTTACACTTTCGTTTTGGTTATATTCAGAGTTTTAAAATCGCATTAGTTTATTTCAAATTTTAAATCAATTTTTAGTATTTCAAATTTTTAGGTTAGGTTTTTATTAAAGTATAGGCCTGAGCCTTGCTGACTACACAACTGGTTCCAACGGCGCACACCGGGTTCCAAACAGGGAATTGGGGGGGGGGGGGGGGGTGGCATGCGGAGCACGCAGGGGTCTCCCCTAGTAACTACATAAAAGTTACGATTAAAACTAACAAGACTTTCGTTGTTAAAAAAATGATAATGATCAAAAATTTGATAAAAATGTTCTTCAATTTCTAAATTGCTCTTTACTGCAGTAGAATCTCAAGATCGTAAAATAGTTCCTCATCGAACAAAGTTAAATAAACATTTTGGTTTTCGAAACAGACCAATCGGATACAATAATAAACCACGGACAGATGACATCGCTTTAATTATAGCCCCCATTTCCGGGATCTCCCGATTGTTATTTCTGATTCAGGAAGTGGGCTACTTATGCGTTTAGTTTTACTTTCTCTTATAGCAAAGATAGAGTCATAAATTCATAAAGCAAGTATTCTTTAGGGGCTGTGCTGGTGTGGATCAACATTTTGTAATTATTTTAAACTTAAATATATTTGTATTTTCCTTTTATTACCACAACATGATAAATTACAACTGATTTTAAATAAACTTTTGGAAGCTGATGTTTTCCTTTTATATTATTTTTGTCTTGGATTATTTACAAATTAAACCCGTAATTGAAAATGAATGTTCAAACGTTACAATGGATTTAAAGTGACATTATTTATCAAAGTGTTTGTTGCACATGCACAAAATAGAGTTCATTAGCTGTTTTAGATCTTAGAACAGTTCAAATTGTGTCCACATAGGTCCCAATTTTTCATTTGAGCATACTAAATAGACCTTCCAGTGAAATTACTTATTTAGGCCTACAACTTTTTGTAAATTATTATGGTATTTTAGGACGCACGGACATGGCAGGTGATGGCAACTGTAAATGCTGTTTGCCTACATAAAGAGTGCACCTTGCCACAAAACATTAAAAATTTCAGAAAAATATGTTAGGCCAATATCTTTAACATAACAAAAAGAAATCAAATATTTATTTGTAGTACTGCAGGTTTTGACCTACATTTTTGTTAAGGAGTGTTTTCGATGAAAGAATAAAGTGTTTTTTTCTCCTACGTCTAGAAACAAAATGTTAACTTTTGATACAAACATTTTAACAAATTATTATAACAAACTAACATAGCTCATGTAGGCCTACAATGTTTTACAAAATAGTAGTAGAATAGAAGAAATAATTCAGAAAAATTCTACATGCGAGACATTCTATAGCCGCAGCCATAATTCAAATTACTTATTCAAATTGCAATTAGATCTAATTAGTTGATTTAAGGTAATTTCCATATCGGAAATATAGGACAGCTTTATCGCTACTAAGACCAATGCAAATTATTATTTAAATCAATATTGTTATTTGTTCTTTCAACTTAGGTGTTTACACACCAATATCTACCTCTTTTATTTAAAGAAAGTAGAATGTATTTGCATGATTTTTTTTCATTTAGGCCCTACAGATATGCATAATTACAATACTACACCTACATAGTGAGTGAATAATTTAAATACAAACTGCATAAATTTATTGTTATTTCATATTAACAAGTAATAGGCCTACATTGAGAGTTGTAACACTCGAAACTAAAGAAACCATACAATCAATGAAAGCAAAGTGATTATAGGCAATTATGACCTTCCAATCATAAGGTTTCTAAGATCTCATCCTTGTAGGCCTATATGTTCGAATAGCATGTCCTACGATTCCAGGAAAGGTCGCAGTTTGGTTTCTGCACTCTAACAGGTCAATTTCCTAATTTTGTCCAAAGAGATAATGTCTATAAAACCCACATCTATTATCCAAAATACAAACTACTAAAAGGATTTGTTCTGCGCCTAACTGAGAATAATTGGCTATAACGGTATAAAATGTAATCGCAATGTAGGCCTAGTAAATAATGCCAGCCGTCCTACGATAACAGCGTAATGAAAATAAATAATATCTTGAATTTATTTTGATTGCCCTAATAGTCCTACAGAGTAGGCCTAGTGAGATTTTTGGTAATTGTCTACAAATATGAAGTTAAAAAAGGTTCGAGACCGTACACATTTCTCTTGAAGATCATTCGACATTTTAATTTGATATCCTAAAAGTTTTAAGTAATGTTTGCTAATTGTGTGCTACTGTATTACACTATAATATTTTAATATATTATGTTTGGTGCAGAAATCTTATTTTTCTTACTTGAACAGATTTCTGTAGGCACGTACCTTAGCCTTTTAAAGTATAATAGGATCCAAATATATAAAACTAGCTTTGTTCCAAATAGCCTTTAAAACAGAACAAATTAGGACAAATTTGTATATTCGCTGCCGGTAGAATAACGTAAGGAAGACATGACTACAAACAATTTGATGGTAAGACAAAGTTATACCTAAATAATTCGAATCAGGAAATAATAGGCCTCAATTTTTCGAGCTTAAAGTTGACAAATATAATATAATAAAATTAAATGTTATTATTTACTTACCAGCTGCCAAAATCCGGCTTAATTGGTATTAAAAATACAACATAAACTTGTAGCCTATAAATTATAACCTAATCAATCATTAGACACAAAGTTGATTAATTCACGCACTAGTCTAAATAGCATGTATTTCACATCAATTTGTCACTTAACTAATTACACCACAATTTACACACTCACTTTAATAGTTTTAAAACTACAAAATACGTTAAGAACGTCGTAAAAGCATGAAATCACGAAACACACGCGCCACAAACCGTTTTCGCAGCACGACTGCCGAATGAAAGTTGAACAGCAAGAGCGCGCCAGTCAGCTGTTCATATCATGCTGCTATCTAGCGTCAACTCGTTACACTCGTGTACTTTATTGCTGTTGTGGTTTTCCAAGACATATTAGTGTAAACGATACAGCTTGGCTCCTTTCTATTCCATTAGAGGCCTTTTGTTTCAGTATAATTACTGCTGTGTCATATAATATCAACCACATCATTAATTATTTATTACAACGGAATATAACAGCTTGAAAGGAAGCTGTTGATGTGCGTTTAATTAACTTGTTATATTATTATCTGTTCCCTTTATTTAAACAAGCTTCATTAAACATTTATTGAATTCATAGTACAACATATGATTGGTAAGTAATAAGACACAAAGGCAACTGATTATTTTCGTTCAAACAGATTATTTTCAAAGTGTTATAATTTGCATTGGTTTAGGCCTACATAGCCAATTAACCATGTGCATATGTAAGAATTCATTAATGTTCTAAATAATTATGAACTAAGTAGGCTACTTTAATTTTAAAGTCTTGTTTTTATTAAAGAACGTAATAAAAAACATATAATTAATTTGTATTCTTCATTACTTATTACTAACAAAACTATACATTTATTATTTATAGGCCTACTTAGGCTACTACTACTGGACATTACAATTAACGAATGAGAGTTTAAAAAATTTCCTTTTTAAAATAAGAAATACTTTTAATTATATTTTGTTTAGTCATTAAATTACAAAAGTAAAACGTTTATAATCAAACTAATTGTTAGTTAATTTAGGCAAAAAAGTTTGAATAAACTGTCTAAGGATCAAATATTAAAAAAAAGAGCAAACTATAAAATTATAGTAATAATTTTAGATTACAAAAATTTCATATCGAAAGGAAGAACCAGTGAGAGAAATGGTAATTTTCCATCACATAAAAATAGTGCTACACTTTTCAACCTCCTATATAATATGCTTCAAATAATTAGCTGTTACATGGTTTTGGGTAGAAGAGTACGCTTTTTTACTTAATTTCCTCTATTATATGCTTGGAAGTATGTACATCATTTTGTTTTATCTGCGCCTGTTTATTAAACAACCGAAGATTAAAAACTGCTTTAATATGATCTAATAGGCCAGTAGGCTTAAAATTAAAATCAGAAATAATGGCTACAAAAGGTTTTAATGTTTTAAGGGCTTCATTTGTGTTGTCCAATATGACTAACCCAGGTTCCCCCTACCCCTCGAGGGAATTGTGCTTAAGTGCTGGTGGGTAAAAATGTACCCCAAAAAGACTTATTTTTGCGGTTTTAGATTTATATCTCGTAAAGGACTCGCAATAATGAAAATTTTATCCTGTTAAAAGTTGTAGAGTATTAAATTCTGCACTGAATGAAATCAGACGCATATTTTTCGGGCCACCCGTTTCCATAGTAGTGCTCATCAAGTTGGGCAAATTTTACAAATTTATGAAAACTTTTCGTTTTAGCTTCTACATTTTGGTAATACTGTACTATTTAAACTAACCCATCTATCAATAAAGTGTTTTTTTAATAGGTGTTATTTACACTATATTAAACATAGTACTATAGCACTCCACTATACTAGTCTTGCACTTAGTAAATATAGTAATACAATAAAATATTAAAATTGTAAAATATATAAAAAATATTAAAAAATGGTTTCATATAGAATATAATCAGTTCCATTCAACAAATATAAAGATGGAGGCAGTATAAGAAACACAATTCTTGGAATCAATTAGTAGTAATTAAATTTCATACTAAAACAAATTTTAGTTAAGTATGAAGATGAAAAGGGGAAGATATATATATTTATACAAATCTCACAGACGTCGACGTTTGTCTGCCGTTGGGTCAATCGGCTCCTCAAATTATGTTATTTCCTATCCTGGCCTCATCGTAGGAACAACAAACTCCATTGAGCCATATTTCCTGGACGGGAGGGCTCCAACCCCAACTTAGAGGGATGAATGAAAAGATCCTATGCCTTTTGGAAGATATTACTGCTTAAGTAATAGAAATGATTTTGATTCTGTCTTTCTACCGTTGGCTTCGTTGATATAAGTTGAATATAAAGTCCTAAGACATCATCAGAATATGAACCACTCTTAAAAAGTTTGGAAGTTGACCGGTGTTATCGATTTTTTTGCTGCTTACTTTAAATTTCACCTCCATTTTATTCATTTACACAAAAAAGATTCCTTATTTAAAGTTTTTTCTTAGATTAATGGTTTACGAGATCTCATTAGTGGCACAATTATAAACAGCCCTGTTTATTACAAGTACAGGGAGGAGCCCCTCTTAAGATCTTTTTTTACTCTTAATTTATTCAAATTCTACGTATAAAAGTAATATTTAATAAATATATATTTTGTTTACAAACTTCATAATCAAATCGCTATTAGATTCATGATCAGGTTTTAACTGCGAAACCAATTACTGAACCAGATTTCGTTACTATACAGTATTCTTCAACAGTATTCCAATCCAATCTGTATAAAGCTGTTTTACATGTGGATTTCGTGGAACAAAACTCGGTTTACTTGCGTAACCTAAATTTTTGTTGTATCCAAACACCGAAACTACTGAGTAATATATTGCATTGTTTGCGAGTGCTTACAAAGAGAATTGCGACTGAGTGAACGTGCAATCAAAGTAATCACCTAAGTGGAAAATTGACAAACCGCACAATCGGCAAACAATCATAATAGAAACAGCTACAATTACTGATTTATCTCGAGCGAATCCACGGAACAGATCTATTCGAAATGCTG
>JAGFPH010000262.1:81692-133225 GCA_018207615.1 Philaenus spumarius | reverse complement strand
AAAGTTTTACTTTTACTACAATTTTACTTTTACATTGTAGCAAAAGTTAAATAAATTCTTGGAATTTCAGTAAAACAGTAAGCCTAAGAGAACCCTTGAGTTTAATAAGACACGTCGTTAGCCGCTAAACTATGTTTAATGAGATTTTAATATCTAATATACGTATAAAATTTAATAATTTAAAAGGTCTCATTAATTTGTTATCTTTTGAAATGAGTTGAATTTATTTTAAATAGTTTGATTTTACATTAACAATTAAGTAAAGTTTTATGTGTAGGTTTTGAATGGAATGAACATAAGTAAACATTTTAATGTAGTTTTGTTTCTGAAAATATAAACGCGAAAACGTAAAATGTACTTTTAGGGCTGCTATCTGGAAACGGGAGTGGGCAAGTCAAATCATAATTTAATTTTAATTTTAAAATTCTTGTATTTAAAATGATGAACATATCCACTTAAGTTTACATCGGAAAACGATTTACAAGTTTAATAAAACTTTTTGGGCTCTAAGGTTTGAAAAAGATAATTTAATTATATTCTGCAGATAGTGGTGTTTCAGTTAAAATCAAGTGTCTAAGCTGATGCGTTTACTCGCTATGCGTACACTAACAAGGTGTCGTCAAAAACCTTTATCTATACATAATTAATTTGCTAGGGGTTATTTTGTGAGTAGAACTCCTCCTAGAGTTTTTAACCGATTTTGATGTTTTTGGTGTAATTTTACAGAGCTCACTCTGAAGTTGTGCTTCCCTTAAAATGAGCTCAATGTATGTTAAGGGCTTCGCCCCAGTGGCCCTCAAAGTTGCCATGTTAATCTTATGGAAGGTCAATCTTAAGGAAGAAGAAGAAAGATTTCTTTTGATTTTATCAGGGGCACAAAAAACAGCTGTTCGTATGAAAAGCTTAAAACAGCTGATTTTGATCAACAGCTGATTTTGATCAACAACTGATTTGGATCAAAAACTGAATATAATTTTAGGTTAGGTAAATCAAGCAATAGCGAAGCATTGCCCGTACATTGAAATAAATGAAAAATGTTCAGTAACTTTTGTTCTAATTCGGCTTAGTTTAGTCGCAATCCGCCATTTTGTTTTGTTACACTGTAACTCCAGAAATAAATAACACATTGAGTTTAAATTTGTTATAAGCATTTTGTATAACTGAGTTTATAATGTTAAAACTACGGCCTTTACAAATTTTTAACGTGGAATATCTTGAAAAGAGTAACTTGACAAAAAAAAAAAAACGATATAAAAAAAAATATTTTTTTTAATGACTAACAAAATGTGTTTTTTGTTTTGTTTCTGTAGGTCAAAGGATAACCGAGTTATCTAGAAAAAACAGTGGAAACATAGTTTATTGGTAGTTGTCTACAGCATCCAAATTTGTAAATTCCTATAGTTTTAATAAATAAGACAAAATACATTGCTCTGAAATGTTGGTTTTAGGCTAATTTTAAATGTTGTAGACAATTACCAAGAAATCATGTTTTCAGTTTTTCGTCACCAATTAGGTTATCTTTTGACCTACAGAAAGGATACAAATATTTTTTTTTAATTTGTAAGACAGTCCACGTTACAAGTTTGTAACTGCCGCCATTTTTAAAATTATGAACATAAATTCTTGGAGTCTGGTAGCATACACTTGTAAATCGTAATATAAAAAACAAACTTATACCAAATTTGAAATTAATATCTTATCTATTTCTGGAGTTACGGTGTAAAAAACAAAATGGCGGATTGCGACTAAACTAAGCCGAATTCGAAAAACGTTATTAAACATTTTTCATTTATTTCAATGTTATTTTACAATACGTTTTTTTTTTTCAATACGAAATTTTTTTTCAATTACAATAGGAAATTTTTCAATGATATTTAAGAATGTTTATTACAATACGATTCTGCGCAGTCCGCTAAGGGTTTTGTGACACCCGTATAGTAGAATTAATAAACATAAAAGATGAAATGAAATTATTTACTAGACAAGTTGAAAAAGTCCTTATAACAAATTGGTTAAATTATGATGATAAAGAACTGTTTTTGTACTTTTTGGATTATGTACATTCGAAGGGGGGGGAAACGACCTTTATTATATTACTCATTGGTCTCACTGCCGCAGTCAAATTAAAAATCACAATGCAATTTGGCAAAGTTAATCATATCTCTCAAACACTTATTCTACTATATCTTTTAGTACAACAAAATAAATTTGTTATGATGCTGCCGTTTGACACTATTTTTTTTTTTGTAGAATTTTGCAACGTATGATTTTTAGATGTTAAAGAAAATGTTGCTAAAACTTCCCATTTCCTACATATTTCTAAATTTTTCAGTAAAACCCTTTTTGAAACCCAATGGTATTAAGCTTAACTGCGTCGGAGCTTTTGTGAATAGAGATGAAAATTTTCTTTTCTGTTCGTTCTGTGTTTAAAGCCATTACGACTTTTACTCGTTCACATTTCCTCCAATATAAATAGTGTTTCTGTCAATAATACAGCTTCCATAATAGTGTCAAGTACGTCCGATATTATTGGTGATCCAATACAAAATAAAATGTTTAAACTTGTAAGTGAACCACGAATTAAATATGTTGTTATTTTTCTCTGATTGTGTAAAATAAGAGTATTTTACTTTTGAGCGAAACTAAAAATAAGTACAGTTAAAAGCTGAAATGCAAACTCTTACGTTTTTAATATATATTTACTCATATATAGGCTACTCAACAACTTTGTCCAGTGTTTTCAGCCCACAGAAAGTGCATATAAGCAAACAAAATATGTAAATACTTTTTTTATACTGTGTGTAAAAAAAGTCCACCCCCCCCCATTTTAATTTGTTTGCTTGTTAAAACAAAGAGCTTTTAAAAGTAGGCAAATGGTGGAGGTTGGAGTTCTCTAACGTGTTTCTATCCAAAATGGCAGCTTGTCAAAGTTTTGTATACAACTCATTCTTGAAACCATGCGTCTAAGACTTTTGGAGTTTTAATTTCACCTTTGGTGACTTAAAAACTGAAACGACTCTTGAAGAAATGATATTAAATGAAGAAGTGGTCTCTTTTGGTAATATTTAAAATTTTGATCACTGTGACTTCATAATTGTATTTAAGTAGGAGAGGGGATACATTAAATTAGAGAGTAACTAATAAATATTATTATTATTAGCTAGAGAGAAAACTACTCGATCGATTTCCAAAAAAAATTGCATCAAACATGTCATTTATGTCTGTATGGATGAACAAAAAATGGTTTTGAAAATTTCTGAAAAACAAAAGTTTTTCTAGCCAAAAAATCAGTTGCTATTATTATTAGAGAAACGATAATTTTTAGAATGATGCGATTTTTTGCATATGGTATAGTACATTTAGGGCTACAAATAAGCCAAATTTTATCAAAATCGTTAAAGCCGTTTTTTATATAAAAAAAAACTTATTTTTGCGGTTTTTTTATAAAAGGAGGTTGTTTCGTGCATCTATACAGGCCTAATTGACATGTTTGGTGCAAATTTGTTCGAAATCGATCGAATAGTTTTTTTCTCTAGCTTTGTATACATATAGACAGAAATTTTGTAAAAACCTTTTTTTGGACTCATGGGGTCCCAAAATGGATATTTCCACTAAAATCTCAATATAGATTTTTTTTTGAGATCACTTTACTTTCTTTGTAGGCTACTGAAAGTATAGTGAGAAAGTAAAAGGAGTTTTTATTTCATCAAAAATGGTCCATTTAAAGCATGAAAATCCACACAAAACTGTTTTTGGTTGTATATTAAAAATGTTGAAGTTATGACTTAAGATTAAAAAACAATTTTCTACTAAGTGCGATTTAATTTGATATCACACTAGACTTACATTTCCATTTGAAAATATGGGCTTTTTCATTTCACCGAAATTCAAAATTTTCCTAAATTAAACGTTTGAAAGAATATTGTTATTATGTTTGGTAATTTTTGTTACTTCCGAGATTAAAGCTTTTCAGTAAGAAACATACAAAAACCATAATTTCCTAAATTTATAGTCACCATCCTAAAACAAGTTTAAGTAATCATTTAAAATTTCTTCAAAATCTACCCCCACTAAACTATTTTGGGCGTTGGTGTTTAAATAATATATATATTTTTCTTAGATTTGTAGGGTGCGAAAATTAGCTTTTGGTTGAAACAAGTTTTTGAATTGGGTCGATTTTCTCGTTATTTAAAAGACAATATACTTTTTGAGTCAAGCGTTTATTAATATTGACACAGGTATTCATTACTAATAAATTGCAATAGCTTTTAATATATATTATTTTTCTGTAATTCATAGTAAAAGTGAACTGCATTACAGTCGTAATACTTATTGTATCTACTGTATATTATTTAAGTTTATGTTGTACAGGTACAGTTTTTACAAGGCTGAGATCATACATACAACATTTGTTATAAAACACAAACAAGTAAAATTGTAAATATTTCTCCAACTGAAAGGTTTTACACGGAAACTAAAATATCTACAGCATTACCGACACCTGTAGTGCTACTGAAGGTTGCAACTAATGCCGTTAGAATTCAGCACTTTCTAAATCAGAATATTTCAGAGGTGGGCATGTTATGCAAATATTAAATCCAATCAACACAAACATGGAAGGTTTAGGTAAAATAAATGTGGCTCATTTCATGTCAACCCAGTTTTATATTGGCTAAATAATTTAGATAATCCAAATAAACTCATTAAATAATAATTATCTGCATTTTCATTTTGAACAGAACACAATTAGCAATGTGTGATTTACATCGGGAAACAGGCATTTTATTGTAAATGTTAACTGTGTATTTTTAAATAAGGTCAAAAGGCTATTCAATATCAGTTTCTAGCAAAGCAATTATGGTAAACTATTGTTGTGTCATTAATTTTTTAATATACTTGAATTGAAGTATTGTTAATGGGCAGTTTTTAATGTGTATTCTTATTTTTATCACATTAAATACATTAATTTATATTGTGATTCCATGTCTTAAAATTCAATGATCGATTAATTTTCTGTTATTACAATGGAATTAAGGCGAAATAGTGAAACTTTTAAGTTTTAACAAAGTAATAAAATATATTTATTTTTAATACTTAAGGGTAATTGTGTAAATATTGCTTCTTGACATATCAACTGTAAAACGTATTCTCTGTTTGAAGATATCATTTATTAATGATGGATGTTCAATTTTATTATTAGTTATTCTGACAATTGCCATCATTTGTGTTTTAAACGATCAATACACAACGTTTCGGGAATGTAAATCAACTCCCGTTATCAAGTGACTAACAACTAAAGGAACATAAACCTAGAGATCTAGGCCTAAAGTAAACAAGTAAATCTAAAATATACCACTAACCAGTGGTGGCTCGTGATATAGGTTCACTGGTTCAGTGAACCGCCAAGTAAATTACGGTAGCAACATAATATTTTAGCAACTATATAATATCTAGTACTTGGTTTCATAAATCTAACAATATAGAGTGAAAAGTTGTTAAAATACGACAGAGAGTTACAACGCGCAGCTCTATTACGTCGTTTTCAGCTGCCTGGTTCAACTCAAAGAATGAGCCTCCTGGCCTAGGCGAGGGGGTACAGGGGAACAGCGGGGGAATTGCCGTTTTAGCATTGCTTTCGCTGCACTCTAAATGCAGCGACTCTCGACTCCTTCCGAAGCTGCAGTTCACAACTAACTTTGTTATGTAATAAACGGTATCAGTTAACTGACACAAACTTTCTCCCAACTTACTGTAGTCAAAATAATATTGTTTTTAATAATTTTATTTACTACTTTTTAGAACAAAACAAAAAAATAATATTCTACCTACGTCAATAGTATAAAAAAGTTATTGTCCCAGGAGGGATTCGATCGCGCGACCTTTGAATTACTGGCCGTGCTCGCTACCGTGGTGCTACCCCGTGCAGCCGCCGCCGCGATACTAGATTGACAACACAAACTTGTTTATTTTAAACATTTCCCCATAATTATAAAACGCCGAAGTTTTGATGAAAGCGGGTGGTGTCATTTTGTTTGGCATCTTAAGCACTATAGGCCTAAATACTGAAAATTTGATCAAAATCGTTAGAGCCGTTTTTAAGAAATTTGCATTTTTGTCGTTTTTATGGGTTTTTAGGGGTAAATTACCCTTAAAAATTAAACATTCCAAAAAATTAAAAAAACGCCTGGAGATATTATTGTTTAGTACCTACATACCAAATTTCATGAAAATCGGACCAATAGTGTCCTCTCTGGTCGTGTATACATACAGACAGACTGACAGACAGACACCACTCTAAAAACACTTTTTTGGGTTCAGGGAGTACCAAAACAAAAAATTCCACTAAAAATATTTTTGGGTTCAGGGAGCACCAACAAGGATAATTGCACTAAACAATTTTTTGGGGTTCTGGGAGCACCAAAACAGATAATTCAACTGAAAATTCAAATTCGAACATTTTTACGAAAACAATACTTTCTCCATATACTACGTATAGGGTGGAGAAAGTAAAAAAATTAGGACTGCTTTATCCTTTACGTAGTTGGTGTTTGTTTGCTTCTTTCATTTATAGATTATGCCATTTGTGCATTCTATGAAGTTCATGGATTAAGTTTGTGTTAGTGTGGACATATTTTTATTATTAATAAATAATATTATTTCATCAGTGTTGTTCAGTGTTGTTATTAGCATTGTGTTAAGGTAAAGTTTTTAGAATGAACAGCGTTACATCTTTGCTAAGGGTAACTTTTCTTCTTTACCTCTTGGAGAACGTGCTATTAAAGTGTACAGATATGTGTGTCACTTCATTATTTTATGAATCAGTTTTTGAACTAAAAACATAAATAAACTAATAAATTGAATAAAGTATAGGCTTCTATGTAAGAAAACTATAACCCGATTTTATCTCATTGCTCGCTTTTCAGAGATGTCTTAAAACAACTAAATTTTAGTAAAAACAGGCCTAAAAGTTGAAATTCTTATGTTAAGTATGAAATTACTAAACAAATTTGCAGGACCCCCCCACCCCATTTATTATGAACCCCCAAGGTATAATGATTCACCAGTCGCCACTGCCTCTAACCTTGACCATCTAAGTAGTACATGTCAGAGCTGAAACTGAGAAGTCAAAAAACACAGTAATACAAACACAGAAAAGCACAAACACACAACTGAAGGCAGACCAAGTGTTTACAGACCGAAGTCAGACAAACAACTGGCCGGGTGTCGCAAAGCAGAAAAAAGGTTAAAAGTCGTATAAAATGTAAATGTTTTGAACTATCGGAATGGGAATGAAACTAGTGGGAAATTTGGTGATTTTGACTTTCTTGCTTTAGAATAACAATAAACAAAACCGAGGTGTTTTGTTCGGAGATAAAAAAAAGAAGTGTTAAGTTTAAAAAAATTACTTTTAAAATTTTGTAAAATTAAGTCCATTACTTAAACCCTGTAGCCACCAAACATATATGTAATTCATTGTATATAAAGGGGTTAGTTTATATATGATTGTTGACTTAATACGTCTTGCATTCCATTTTTACCTAAAGAACAAAGAACCCCTAGCATAAAGTTAGCCTGAGAAGGGGGATGAGGTTGGTCAATGGTAGAATAATGATGTATTTCATAATTTGCTTTCGCTCTGTTGACGGCACTTTACTACCCTGCAGCTCTTGTCAGACCATGCGAGTGAAAGGAATTAATTTAAGCCGAAGCAATCCAATATGGATTCGCTAACTAACTTTTAATGTTTTAACAATAGTTATTATTTCTTTGTGTTAATTGATCAAAGTTATATTTTATTTGAAATTATCCTCATTTCGAGAACACATGAGTAATAGACGAAGCGTGCGAAATAACAAACGTCGATAGACTGATTTGAGCCTATTGTCGTGACCGTAGCGCCATTTTTTGTTAATTTGTTTCAATATTTTAATCACATTTAAAACTAAAGATTTTGAGAAAAATGGTTTTGATTTAATTTGTTTCGAATCAAGATGACGCACATAGGGGAACTTGTACAAACTAGCTGGCCAAAAGTCGATTTTTCAAAACGCTAATTGGACGGGAAAAACTTGTCTAACAGTGAAGTGGTTGTGATCAAATTAGGACCACACTTTTTTCCCAGTTTGAATTATAAGGGACAGAGGTATCTTTACTCAACTGAAAAATTTTCTGAGTACGTAATGGATACGAGCGGCAAGTTGTATGTGGAAAATCCTTATACATGGAGGGACTACTTCCCATAGGACAACTCTCTGAAGAAACTGCAGAGTCTCAGAATAAGCAATTTAGGTTATATCGCACTAATTTGGCAACAACATTTTCTAGAAAATCATAGAACATAGGTATTTATTTTTTGTAACATAGAAATTTTAAATCGGTTACTTCTTAGTTTAGATCCACTCTTATCTTGTTTGAGACCAATACAAAAAAAGAGAACTAAACTTCTTCCTGCTAAACCTTATTAATGATTCAACTCGACCATCACAAGCAGACGCAGCCAGTGATGGAAGCTATTGTAATGAAGATTTTGTATTATGTTATGAATCACTTTAGTTTCTGACATCTTATTGATAATATGTGTAATATGTATTTTTTAATTCAGTACATAATCTAGATATTGTTATACTTTATATCAGTTTTAATGGGTTGTGGTTATTACGAGTAATTTCTTCTGTTGAAGCGTAAGCAAAATATATTTGTATGAGAAACAAGTTTGTGGTGACAAGGTGCTTTTTTAGTTAAACAGGTTTTGTGTTATATGATAAATATATTATTTAATATGTTAGCTGGATCGGTAGACAAGTGTTTCACAGACAAAAAACTCATCAGCTACTTAGTAAGATCATCATCATCATCTCAAGTAATTTTTAGAATTTATATAAGAATATAAATCAAAAATGTAGGAAAAGATTTTCACATTACAAATAATTTTAGATTTCAAAATTTGTTATTGTTAAATCAAATACAATTGCAATCAGAGGATCACTCCCAATTAACGTGTTAGTCTGAATTGATTCAAGGCTTTACATAAACCCTGTTTATTAAAAAACGATATTTTTAAATAAAAACTCTTTAAAAGTACAGTAGTTTGCTAAATTAATGTAATATGCTTTAGAGAAAGGTTTTTGCAAACAATGATTTTGGCCAGCTAAATCCAGCAAATACTCTCATGTGCACCGGTCTTAAACATTCAACAATTTTTTTTTTTTTTTAATTAGATTTAAGGAATTTCAAGTAGTAATTTCGAGTGGTGAATCAGATAAAGCTTCCTAAGAAGTTTACTATTTATTGATATTTCAACTTACGTCATGCCTCCAACCATGGTAGCAACTTAACTCTTTACTTTTCCATGGCCCCATTTTTTTTTATTTTTATATAAATGGGAAGCGAAATAAAAGAAAAAATACATTTACATCATTATTCTTAGAAAACAAAACAAAATATAGCTTCTATGTCATAATTATCACACAGACATAAAAAAATTAATACTTATATTTTGCCTGAAATTTTCTTAAAAATAAAAAAAAGTATTTCATAAGTTTTTGCTATGTATCTTTCTATTTGTTCTTGGGTTTGGAATATTTTCATCGACTATTAACTCAGAAAATATCTAGCACAGATTAATATTATGCTGATGTTAAAATTATAATAACGTAAAAATCAACAATATTCCTTTTCCGTTATTTAGAGCATATCATAAAAATATCCTCAACAAAATCAAACATGAAATATACTTAATGAGCAAAATATGGCCGTCGTATTCACTTCGATTCGAAATTATGCATTTTTTTAGGTTCAATATATACTTTAGGTTACAGTTCAAACAAAGTGTCTAATGTGATTAGTTTACTCCCTCGCCGAAAGTGTGATTTGTTATACCCTAAATAGTCTATATGACAGCACACAGTTTTAAAATACGTGTCCATTCCACTGCAGTTATACTGGATTAAGGGATGGTGTTTTGTATCTGTGTTGTTAGTATCGTAATAGATTTCACAGCTTGGCACCAGAATGACATCGGGACCAAAAATCAATACCACTCAGAGCTAGGTTAGTATATCTAGTTTATTCGACACAATTAATCTAGTTTTGAACTAAATAATACATGTTGACATCTCACGGGTACACTTTGTGTAATAGAATTTAAATTCGAATCTCGCCAAAAAGGAAACACTAATAAAAAGTCAGAGAATAGTGCAATTCATTTTAATTCATTGAGTTCAACAATTGAGGTAGAGAGTTATCGAAATACTTATAGTTATCTAGGAATACTTAGTTATGAAGATAGTCTAGTGCTATATTTATATCGGCAATTAATTCATTACTTCCTCGAAAGATTTATTTCAGATTTTCAATTTAAAAAGTATTATATAACTGTGTATTCAATATATACACCCTTCTAGTAATGATACCAACTATAAATACAATAATTATTATTGCCTCTATCATCAAGATGTAGAATCCATACAGTAGGTGTTAAATTATAGCGTAATTATTGACGTAATTTCCTTGCAGCTCACTTTCCATCAAGTAATGACATGTAAACTGTAAAACGTGAAGTTTACGCCCTAGAAATACTGTTTTTCTTTCAAGTCATCAAAAGCGATGGCAGTTACATTTCTCTTCAACTGAATTTTTACCAATTCAATGGATACAAAATAACGAATGCAGCCAAGATAAAGAGTTAGCCTCAATCCGCTTGATTTCCACATACATCATATAAAATGATATTGTTTTGATGAGTTAGAAACCTTCTTAAACTTGTGCATTTTATTATAGGCTATGATTTACTTAGCCTTGGTTAACCCTCCAAAACCATCACGAAAGATAGCGTCTAGCAACGCTGTCAGTTTGCTTTCGTCATTACAGTTGTAGATCTAGCAACATTGTCAGTTGCTATCGTCATTACTATTGATATCTGGCAACACTGTCAGGTAGTATTAAAAACTCATTTTGATAGCTCTGGCAACACTCTCCGTGCGACTATTATTGTTAAATATGGCAAGATTGTCAGCTAACCATTATTGTTGCCGTCTAGCAACGCTGACAGATAGCTTTCGTCATTATTGTTAGATCTTTAAACACGGCCAGTTGGCTTTCATGATTAATGTCAATAGATCTGATAACAATGTCAGTTAGATTTCGTGATTAGTGTTGATAGATCTAAAAACAATGTCAGTTAGCTTTTAAGATTATCTTTAAATGATCTGATAATACTGGCAGTTAGCTTTCGTGATTATTTTTGTTGTCATAGATGACAAGAGGGTTTGTATATAAAATAAAGTGGATTATGTTTATAATCAATCAAATAAGTGGAAATTATAACTTAATTTGGAGTCCGAGGCCACTGCGTAGCGCTGAGATTTGTTATGTCAGCTGAAACAACATAATTTTTGTCATTGGTCAATACAATTTTAAGTATTTTATAAGTACAAGATTACCACTAAAAAAAAATATTATCTAATAATTGCCATTGGATGATGCTGTCGAGCAATCCTACTTTTTACATGTCACAATCCGACCTCATATCGGTCTAACTAACTAACTTAAATTAAACAGTTTATATGACAAAAAACGCTCACATTAATTAAAAGTTATAATTAAATGGGCGATTCACGTGCTCATTGACCACTTCAAACTCAATAAAGATTTGTCTTAGCAAATATTAATTGCTAATCAATCTACAAAGTCTACAATTTTTAAAAGAAAAATATTCACATTAAATTTGTTCATAAACTTTTTTGTTTGTGCCCTTTTAGTTTTTTATTACGATAAAATAAATGATAGTATTAAAATAATTGTTACAATATTTACGGTTTGTGTCTATGTAGCTTTGGTTTATTTGTCCTATATTGTTATGTATGTGATTATTATTATTATTATTTTTATTATATAAGTGTAATTTTCGTGTATTCCGTAGCCAAGCGAAACGAAAAAAAAAATATGTTGAACATTTTCCATTCTACGTTAAAAAATCTTGTTTCCTTGTATCCTTTACAAAAGCCTAAATATTTTATACAATGGTGTCATAGAACTAGAGCATTTGCAGGGATTTCCTTTGTGAAAAATATTTTTTTAAAGAGTAACATGTTATTTTTTAGTACTAGCCACATGATGTAGAAAGCAAATACACGAAATTAACTTTTATTATGTAGCCATCCTAGTAACCTCCTATCCGAACAACCACAATGTAACTAAATATAATGGTTAAACAGCTACATATTACAATACATATTATAGTTGTTTATTAACCCGATGTTTCTTTTTTTTATTACTTTATATGCATCGTTATATTATATACACTATCTAATGTAAGAAAATCAAACTGGAATTAAACTCAACTTAAAGTGTAAGTACAAACTGTAGCAGAGTGGATGAGAGCTGGAGTATGCTTCCCAAGAAAATAGTAAACTTCCACAATAATAAGCATGTGGCAGAAATAATGCAAATGAAATTATTAATCAATTAAATTTGCTGTATTAAATACAAGTTTTAAACATTTGTTTTGCAACTAAAGGAAACTATAAGTAGTTGCAACGAGCGGGAGTAGTTGGAGCGTGCTGGGACCATAACGCAGAGGTTTGTGGATCGTAACCACGCTCTGCTACCATTCTGCAACGAGTGGCCCATGAAAGGTTAATTACGCCACGTGAATTTTAATTAGTTCTCTAATATTACGAAATTCTGGTAAAAAATTATCCACTGGATCCGAAGCCAGCCTTGATTAGTCTATTTCTTAACTAACATTTATGTTACATATATTAATTACATAAACTAAACAAAAACTACCGGTAAGGTTGCACGTGAACCATGCAAGGCCTTACCGAACTGTTATCTTAGTTATTAAGGCATTAAATACATTTCGGATGCTAATTAGTCACCAAATGTCTACCACAATATCGGTAGCTCCGTGATGCTTCACTAACCAACTATAATTAATAATTTACCCAATAATTTAACCAATATTACACACTCATAAATAAGGATGATGCTAAGTTGAGTACCTTGCACTGACTGCAAGGTCATAGACCGTCCTAGACTTGACTGGATGGATTCACTATATTTCTACCGCCGACTAGGGACTCAGTGGCCCCCTGAGATCTTATGTATATACATTGATCACAGGTCCCCACATAGTACATTGGTACCTATTGCTTCATCCTCATCTATAAAAAAAACAGACTTTATTAGCGAACTTCCATAGGAAAAGTGAGCTTATGGTGAGACCTAAGGTCGGGAATATTAAATGAGCACCGATCATGGTCTCAATAACACGTTATCTGGTGTAACTTTAAACTTCAAATATATATGTATAGGCATATATTTATGTCTTCGCACTATAATGGCCGCATGTTACGTTCAAATTGGTCTAAAGTTGGTACACAGGTTGGTTTCCTATGTCGCTCGGACGAGTTCGTTAACGAACAAAACCAACAATCCGAAACACGTTTTTGACAGGACATTTTTATATTTTTCTAACTAAAATGATACTTTTTGGGGTATATCTAAACAAAATTAATATAGGAGATTTTTCTGCACATTTTGATTTTTTACACGACCTTTTGGCCCGTCTGGTTCCCCCCAAAATCAATCAAAACATAAAACACTATAAAAGCACCTGATATGATTTACCTCGTAAAGCGAGTTTGTAAATACTCCAAGGCTGCTAGGTCGAGGTACAAACTCGCAAAGCTAGATTGTCCGCTGTGAGCGGAACGAATCAGCGCGTGAGCCCGAGTTGGAGATTGATTTAGAAACCAATTCTACTAACATAGTTCACGCAGGCAGCTAGTCAGGCGCTCTCGTGAGTAGAAAAATTTTCCAAATAGTTGGTTGAATCCCTAAAACGCAAAACGTTAATTTTCGAAATTCTCTCAATTCAAGTCAGTGCAGCTTCATGATTGAATTATTTATTTACTTCACCCAATTTGCAACAAGTGTACTTTCACTACGTAGTTTTAATGAGAGGCTTTTTAAACGGGTAGACATTAAAACATAAAACTATAAGAAATATTTTTCTTGATAATTTAAAAAATGATATTCTATTACATTAAATCTGAAGTTTATTATTAACAAAGCGGCCTTTGTTGATTAAACAATTTAAATTGCCTTCCTTGATAAATAACGTAGAAGCAATTAACACATAAACTAATTAATTACTTTATTACTGAAACGTAAATAACCGATGCCTTTGGCACTGGGGGAGTGTAATTATATGCTTTTGTGAATCGTACATGTTTTCGACACAAACATCTGCCGATTACCCACCGTACTAATTTAATCAATATGTGCATAGCTTAAGCGATATTTGAATTCTACAACCGGTCATTAAACTGCGATTACCAGCAGACATAACATTGCCACACACGGGTGAAATATTTTTTTATGGAAATTATTAAACTGTGAACATTTAAAAAAAGGAATACAAAAGAAGTTTCTTATAATCACAAGTCAACAGATTTGATTTGTTTGTCATTTTGGAAACTGTTTTGTAATTGATAGGGCTTATGAACTATATAAAGCTGTTCCATTATTTATCTTTTCGTATTAAAAAATGTATTCAAATTGACCTTTAAAGATAATAAAGAAAATAACAATTTGTAAAAAAATAACGTCAAGGGCAGTTAATTTGAGCCAATGAGTGTAAATTATCAATCAATAATTAATTAGCTTAAGGTAATGAATTCCTAAATTTCTAAGGTGCCTTTTTTATCGCATATTAGCGATACAAAAAACTGTATTTGTAGTATAAAACGTGAGTAAATTAGGCATTACATGGTCGAGACAAAAATACCATTAACATAATATTAAATTAATACAAAAGAACACACGTTTAGATAAATCGAAAATAGCCAAACACATTCTGTCCGAAAATCATGATTTCAATTGGAAAGAGCCAAAAATAATACATCGGGAGAAAAAATTTTACAAACGAAAAATTATTCAAGCCACATGTATAAAATTAGCGGACAACCCGATCACCCAAACTTGTGTAAAATTAAGGCCATTTATTTGCCTTTATTTAAACATAAACTAAATATAATAGAAAATAAAAATTCGTCAAATTTAAAAAAAAAGTCTAAAATTGTATTGGATAAACCTCTTATTAAGAGCATAACAAGAGCTCGTGCGTGATAGGACTCTAACAGAGAGACATTCTTTAGCCTCCCATTCACGTAGGAGTCCGTCTCGCAGTTTGTTGGCCAGAATTGGCCAAGTCAAGCGATTACCGACAGAGCCTTCTGTCCGGCTCGGCTCGGCTTAGTTCGGAAGTGGGCTCGCAAGTGTTTGGCGCCTCCAAGCCGGACTCGCTCTTCTACACGTATCGCGAGAGCAGTCAGTGTGATTTAGTCTGAGTTAGGATTCAGAACCTGGGAAATTGGCAAGACCGTAGTCTTGGTGAAAGACAGCATCTGTTTAATAACAATGGCTGCTTATCTGTAACTAAAAATGATTTTATAGAAATTTTATGACTAAATTTGGAATAAATTTTGAGTGGGAATGAGATGGCGGATCGATGAAATACACTGGGATTAATAACGAAAGTGTGTGGCGTTTAAGAGTAGAGCTTGGATTTTCGGATTCTTATGGTGGTTCGTAAACCAGACATAAGGGACGTTTTCTTCTGACCTGCGCAGGTGCAGGATCAGTGATGATCTGTTTTATGTGTGTGTGTTGAGACCCTTCGGCTCTGTGTTTGACTCTATGTGTTAATTTTAGGATGAAGTCCTCGAGTGTGGGGATTTTGTGCCCTTGAGAGATGGTGAACCGGTAGTGCCCCCAAAAAGGACACCTACCACAGTCACATCTCCGAAAGTGGAATCACCTGACTCCGTCCTCAGATTTCTTCAGAACATCACAACCGCTGATGTACTCATGTGGATCCAAGAGATCCTTCCCAAACTCCTAACGGAGAGCGATACGAAAACCATGATAATTACGATTCTTACTTCCCTAGTTGTCTTATTCATGCGAAATGGATAGACAACTAAAAATTCTCGCATGGATTGCCAATGGAGTCCTCAGTCGAAAAGCTGAACTCCGGAACTTCCTCCAGGAAAGAAACATCGACATTGCTCTAATATCAGAAACTCACCTCCGACCATCCAACCACTTCAACATTCCATGCTATACGACCTATCGCACAGATCGCCCCACTACTCCAAATCGTAACGGCTGGGGTGGAACGGCCTTACTTGTTCATAGACGGATCGTTCATCAAACGATTCCTAACGATCCACTATCTCCGATAGAGCACACAGCAATCAGCATCAATTCTCTTGGGACGGATATATGCATAATCTCTGCATATATCCCTCCAACTGTCACATTTAAAATCACTCATCTCAAAAAACTTCTTTCATCGGATGATCCAACCATCTTAATGGGCGATCTAAACTCCAAACATCCAGACTGGAACAGTCGTATCGCAAATACACACGGCAAAGTGCTGCACAAGTTCCTGCACAATCACCCAAACATCAAAGCCATCGGTCCTAGTGAACCGACCCATTACCCCCATCGAAATAATGCCCTACCAGATATTCTTGACATTGCCGTGTTAAAAAATTTCCAATTCTCCCACGATCTTGTCTGCATTGACGATCTTAGCTCAGATCATAATCCCATCATCCTAACTGTTGGCACATCTCCCCATCAACGTCTACCCCCCAAAAAGGAGGGTAAACGAGTTAACTGGAGGAAGTACATAGAATACCTTCTCAGGCAAACCCCTAATCTCTCTGCAGACATCAACACCCCTGCTGACATCGAAAATCAGGTGACCCATCTTCAAACCATCATTACTACAGCACTAAACTCCAGTGCTTACACTTCCCCTGCAATTGGGACCAAGGCTGGACTCCCTCCTCATATCAAAGAGGATTCAGAACCAACAATGTCGGAAACATTTATGAGCTCGACTGTTTGACCAGGTTTATAGAAGAGTGTATCGCGAGTTGCCGTGTCTGTGATAGGTTCACAGTGCTGATTACTCAAAATAGGGAAAAACAAAATGAGGACTGGGAACTTCTTCAGGTAAAAACAAAGAGAAAATCCCAAATACTAATTTGAACTTAGTCTAGATACAAGTAGATAGTATCCGGTCATATAAGGATTTTTATCTATGAAGAGTTAAACTTTTTCGAGCAAAAGGTCAACAAGAAAACTTAAAAAATAAATACAAACAGAGTGAAAGAACGCACTGTCACCAGGCACAGTCACAAACAAAGACTCACAACTGACCAATACTACAACAGCTGCTGCAAACTGCTTCGACAGGCTCATTTCGCTCTGAGCTAGACCTGGATACAGTTAAATACGTGTGAGTTGCTTCTTTTTTAAGCCTGGTTCGCGAATTAAGTTCGGGTAGCCACGCTCGCGAGTATGGGGGCTTAACTGGTTTTCACCTCCTTCAGGATAGCAGTCACGTTATTTTTATGAAAAGGCAGCCTTGATGTATTTGTCAGTTGTGAGTCTTTGTTTATGTCTGTGCTTGGTGGCAGTGTTTCTTTAATTTTGTTTGTATTTATTTTTTAAGTTTTCTTGTCATCTAGCTCTAGTATTGTCTTTCGGGGTTCAGATTTTTTATTATTTTGTTTTATAGTCATCCAGCTCTAGTATAGTTGTTCGGGGATTGTCGTTTTTCTTATTTAAATTTTTATTTTTAGGCCTAGTCCTCTAGGTCGATGATTTCTACATAAATAAGCTTCATTTTCTCACTTGATAACGGGAGATGATTTGTAATCTCGAAAGGTCCGTGAGATTTTCTATTTCTACACAAGTGATGGCAAATGTTCGAACTAAAATGTTTTAAAATATGACCAATCCATCATTAGTAACTAATTTCAAAACCAGAATCTTAGTGGTTGTTTAAATGATGAATTAAACTTAATTCGCTTTACTTTTCAAACCGTGATATTAACCTTGAATCAACTTCTAGTAAAACCGCCAGCGAGTCGAGAGAATTCACTTTTATATGGTTTACTGATATTCTTTTTAAAATTGAAAAAATCTCTCTGAACATTTAATAGTCAGTGATCACTAAAGTTTAACTGTACATTATATTCAAGTCAGATGGGTTCTCATAATTTTGATATTGGGTTACGGACAAACGGAATAAGGAAAAAATAGGGCGCCATTATGTCTTTAATAGTTAAGTGAAAATATGTAATTTTCTAGTTGATTCTAGTATTAATTATTGTACTTTTTTTCAAAAATACTTAAGATGTCCATACATAGTAGTCAAATAATTAATAGTAAATTGTATTATTTATAAGAATATGTCATTTCGTAGGTATATTATGAAATAAATCACATACATACATTGTATAATAATTTAAAAAGCTTTTTATTATTTAAAAAAAAATGTATTAACCATAATAAAGTATTTTGGTTACCAGTTTATAAAATAAGATTTCTCATACTTCTTATTATAAACGCTTGTAACAACTTATTCTTTAAAATTTCTATTTGATAGATGATATAATTTATGTTAGGCCTACAAGGTTTAAAAATTTTACGGTCTGAATTTTACCTGGGGAAATATTACACTGTTAAGCCTTTAACATTTTGAGTTATAAAGAATTTTCTAAATAAAATGTAATTGTAAAGTTTTAGCATTCTTAAAGAACTAATTTTATTTGTTAATGTTTTTAAATATTAAAAAATGTATTAATTTTATTAAAAAAAGGAAATTAAATTTAGAGATAGTTCAGGATGTTTTACACAAGTGCAATATATAATATACAAAACAGATTAGCGAGACAAATTTCATCATAGCATGTTAGAATGTTCAAAATTTAGAAAAAGATGCATCAAACTTTTAATTTGCCTTACTATTGTATGTAAATATATTTATTGTGTGATGTTATGAAAATACATAAAATTATAATATAATAATAGTTACATAATTATAATAGTGTAGTACTATTTACAAAATCATTCCGCCTTAAACAAATTTAATTTACAGATTATTTTCAAAGAGAAAAAATTAATTTTATCTAATAAATTAATGAAATATAAAAATTAAACTGGCAAGAAATATTATTTTAGCAATCAAGTCTTGATATTTATGATTAAGACCTGGCCGTTACAAATCCCTGCGCACAGCCAAGAAAGTGTTGAAACACATGTAACTGCGTTATATTTATGTACATTCTGCAGATCTTGCAATAATTTAATATAAGATTCGCGTGATAAATAAATAGAAGTTGCCTCTAATTACGGCTGGGTAGGAAGGATCATAAAGAATCGACCGGAAGACATCTGTCAAGACGGACCGCCTGCGATACGTAGCTAGTTCTTACACCTGCTGTAATACTACGCACACACACGAAGTCGCATCATGTAACAAAACTCTACTGAAGTGCCGCGCCTTGGTTCGTATTCCGCGATATACGTTTGGCCCCCGGGACGCAATATACCACTCAGGGTCGATTAAACTAAACAATCTAAGTGAACAATTTAAGGCGAAAAACACCAACAGGTTATAGTTGCCCACAAATTTACTTTTTTTATTCGACTACACACAAACCATAGTCCTCACCCGGATTGGAACAGTGGATCTCAAGCATCGGAATAAGGTAAATTACAACCCCTCAGCTACAACCCCGCTCATAAAGTAGGAGGGTATGCTTTAACAGTTGCGTCAAGTTTTAATTTGTACCGTGATCTTGACGTTGTAAGTCACGTCCTAAATGTCTTTTGGTTTTTGACAAAAAAGATGAGTATTCCGGGAAACCATATAAGAAAATATTACTTTGATATATTATTCAAAGAAAGTAAACTATATGGCTACCATTTAAGTATTCGAAATTAATTATGTATACTTCTTGCAGATTAAATAAAAACAAATTAATGTTATAGTATTTCTGAAAATACCAATTTAAAAATGCTCAAACAATATTAAATGTAAGGAATATAATAAGCGTACATTTGTTGTAAGTGTGTGTTAATGAGTTATTTTTTTATTTAATAGCTGAATGAAATACTAGTAGGCATGAAAGCAGAAAGAACTAATACATTAAAGAAATAAAAGAAGTAGCCTACATCTCTTTTTTTCACAACTTTTAGCTTTTACTAAAAGTACAGTTCCTCTTGAAATTTTACCTAGATTGAGTGCTAATTTCATAGATATTGCTAAATGTGGATATTGGAATTTTTTGTGGACATTGGAATTCAATTGAACAAAATAAACCCTATAATAATTTTCTAAAGATTATTCTCTTTCTAGCAAACCTCTCTTTCTTTAGATACTAGAAATAGGCCTACGTGTTATTAAAGGATTAGAAGCAAGACATGCACATACTTTTGGAGAATTTTCCGCGAATTTATTTCATAACTTATTACATTGACAGCTTATATTTTGTAAAATGTGATAACTTTTTTGGGTTATACAAC
Organism: Philaenus spumarius; assembly: GCA_018207615.1. Taxonomy (NCBI): domain Eukaryota; kingdom Metazoa; phylum Arthropoda; class Insecta; order Hemiptera; family Aphrophoridae; genus Philaenus; species Philaenus spumarius. The sequence continues at coordinate 112,825 of JAGFPH010000262.1, read as the reverse complement.
TTTCTATTTTCACGATACAATTCTGAATTAGATCATGAGGTAACCAGGACGAAGTTAACTTTCAGAGATGAGTTACTTTATGCCGCGTTTATTCAGAAGTGGTTACACGCTGCGGCAGACCGCCGCGCCGCGGTTGCATATTGAGTCTATTTTAAACTAATTTTATTTTAATGATCCTATTTATGGAAGCGGGACCGGTTACTCAAATCGAGGAGGTGTGTAAATCCAGCCTCTTGGACTTACGAAATGCGTCGTTTTTGTACTCTCTCCATCAAACGATTAGTCTGCCGCTGCGGGTTACTGCCGCTGCGGGTAGTAACCGCGTGCAAACAAGAAAAGAGGAAGACCTTAGGCCTACATAAACGATGCCTTATGGTGCGCAAGTTTATATGTGAATGGAAGTCCAAATACATTGTTAGTGGGGTACTCTAATTTTCTTTTTAGTATACCACCTGTTTCATCCGACAGGCATAGTTAATGGTTAAAATAAGGCACTTACTTCCTACAAATATTGCACTTACTTGTTCTGGAAGTCGCAATGTAAAAAAAAAAGTATGTACCGCATTTATTTACTCTATTGATGATCCCGTGGTAAAATGAGCACGATTATTGTAAAAAAAAAACAAGCAAACAAAGCAGTAACTAAACGATTTATTGATTTTATGCAGTTCGTTTAGTTGTTAATATTTCTTCTACATAATTATATAATTTATCTTTAACTATTTAGTAAGACAGAATGAAAATAAAAGTGCCAACAATTACTTTTTTTCAATTTGGTATCAATTTATTGTTCAATTATAATAGCAATAAATCATTTTGTTACTAGGTGAAGTTAAAACCATGGTTTTCTTTTATACTTGCCTAGATTATCCAATACATTTTTGTTTGCAGCAAATAATTTAGAAAAGAAAGTTACAACTTAAAAGAAACAATATTTAATACAACTTTTTAAAACAAAATAAACAATAAAAATTAATAAATTTCTCTTCGAAAAAATATAACATAATAATAGTTTCCAGTAGAATTAATTAAAAATGAATATAGCCTATTTATAAATATAAAATAAAATGCAAAAAATATAAACAATAGCAAATATAAATAACCTCTTACCCTTAATTAAACTGTTATTAAGTTATATAAACCCTTATTAGCTAGACATTCTCACGAGGACAGTTTTGTAAATCTTTTCTTCATTTTAACATTTTCTGCGTCTTATTCTACTGTGTTGGTTTGTTTTAAGTCGTTTGGTCAGCTTACAAGAATTTAAAGCAATTCATTTATTTTTTTCACCCGCTGTGTTGAATATTTTTAATCACTGGCCATTTTAAAAAGTCACAATAGAACATAAATACCATATTACGTGGATAGTAATGCTTCAAACATCAGTTAAAGTTTTATCAAAATTGTATATATAATTTTTTTTAGGAAGACTGTACTAAATAAAAGTCCATGGTAAAGAAAATTTGGACTTCGAATAATATTTTTGGTGTTGAAAATATCATTTAATAGTTTCACATTGTAACAAACTTTAAAAAAAACAGATCTTTTAAATAATGATTTATTTTTACATATTATTTGTATTCAATAACAAAGCTAGATTATAACATGTTTTGAATAATAGAGTATTTTTATTAACAGAAATTTTTCCCTTTAAAAAAAGTGCATATTTTAGAGATTATTTCATTGGAAATTTTAATATTAAAAAATAAATGAAGGAAGAGATCCTGAATAGGCGTAAAAACAAAGAAGACTACTCTAACTCTGGCACGACTCATTTATCTGCTTCAATTCATGGTGTATAGATGGCGCTAGTAATTAGTATTAATAAAGTTCCAGCTTGAGTAATGAGGGACTTCACGAGCTTCTATTGGAACGTGGATTCCTATCGTCTCGTGGCGGCCCATTTGGCTATATATTTCCCCGAGACTCACGTTTCCTGACGCCATTTTGTCTTCCTGTCCCCTCTTAGAATTAACTGACAAACTGACAACACCAAAACAAAAACGTGTCGGGAGTGCAAATAGCATTGGTCTGTTGTTAGGACTTTTTTTATGTGTCTTTGTTAAAAAGTGCGTTATAAAAAAGAGCGAACAAATCGTTAACAGAATTTAAGTGAAGTAAAAAATAACTCTTTTGAATTATTACTTTTTAATCCTTATGCTAGTTTGATTAATTATTATTCAATTTTGATATTAGTACTTAATCATAAGTTTAAATTTGTTTTGTATCTTGCATACTCACTTATCATACTTTTAAACTTTATAACATATTTTTCTTTTGCGAAATAATACTTAATTTGCATAAGGGATGCAATTAAACTTGTCTGCTGCTTTCTTTTTAAGAACTAAAAATTGTCGCTGACTCTTTTTATAGTAAGGTCTTCAACAAATATAATTTTTGAAAATTTTGCGTACTAAGTTGATTACTAGACTAATGTTGTACAGTAAGTTTTATTAATTGAAATCGACAATAAATCTAATCAACAAGTAATTTATAAGCCTTAACATAGCAAAATTACCCTACAAATTAATATTTCAAAATCAAATTTTCCCAAGCCGAAATACAGTACTCTGACACATTAAGCGTTGAAGAAAAATGGTGACCACCACCTGACTTCTGGATTAGGCCTACAATGAATATAGTTGACGATTAGAAGTACAAGTACAAGGCTCGGCAGGAGTGGACAAATGTTTCTGAGTTGACCGCAGCGCTCCAAGTGGCAGAGCTGTACACTACTAGTATTTAGTTTGCTAGTGTTTCATTCTTCCGCTAGCAAATATAGGGCAGCTTCATAAAGGAGGAAAAAAGACGTAACCCTGACTGTAAACGTACTGAAATGTGCATACGTGACAATGTATGGTAGTATGTGTTAATAAACACAGCTTTCACACATTGGACATTAACGGATATATTATTACTTTTCTAGTATTCATCCACGAGCAAAACACGTTGATGTGATAACTACTAGAGTGCAGTCTAAACACTCGAGTAGGAACACAAATTCTTCGCATACATATGACAAACTTATAATATATATATATCTTGTTTTATTGTTTTTTAAAAGAGTTTTACAGTTTTGAAATGCAATGTGTTTTATAGAAGAATATGGTTTTGTAAAGCCTATGTCTAGATTTATAAACAGATCTTTATAGAACGGATCTTTAAAAAAAAATATTTAGTACTTTAGTTTGTTTGAAAAAAATTATAAACTAAAGGCAATAGTCAAAAAGGTTGTAACAATTTTCCAGGTATCAAATTTTATATTTCAACTTTTAGATCAAACAAATATTTTGATGTCGAAATTTACCCCACGTATTAGTAATGTACTAACATTAAGAATATAAGGAAATAAGGATAGTGGTTGAGGGTTAAAACGTAGGTATTTTGAACATCTTTATTCTGACTTACGAGTTGAGGGTGGTAACCACAATCTAATCGTTATGACTCGTTACAAATTACGAACATAACGTTTAACGTGAGACGTGAGGCACTAAAAAAGCTGTTTTGATGTGTTTTTTATAGTAAATGAAAACAACATTATTTCTGTTAGTCATAGAAATAACAATTTTTGGGGAAAATATAATAAATAGATTGCACCAATTATTAAAAAAGTTGATTCTAAGTAGTTAGTTTACATTCATGTTCAATATAAAATTTAAAATTGTAAATAAATATAACTGAATTTATATGCATTAGCTGTTTTAATTAATTACGTTAAACTTTAGCTACACTAGTAGGCCTATGTTTAACTGGCTTCCGTGAGGTTTCCGCAAGCACAAGCACCCGCGCAGGGTAACGACAGTAAATCAATAATCAATAACTATTGTGTTATTATACATTCAAAGGTCAGTCCATAGCCGTACCTACCCTGCCTTTACCCAGCTAATTTGCTTATTGAATTAAACCTATGTTTGATTATTTCATTGTTTACAGTTTATTTTACGTACTGTTCATTACATATTGTTCCATGTATATGATGTTACCTAACGATGGATGATTAATTTGACTGACGTTAGTTTTTCGGATATCCTCCACTGATTGTGTATATAAGGCTTAAAATGCAAATAGTTCAACCATGTTTAAATAATTCGTTTGTATTTTGTTCTAAGAAATTGTATGACCTATTTAAAGTTTAATCCTGGAATGGTTATTGGTATTGGTTAGATTTTTTATTCAGAATATTGAGTATATAATACTCTAACACTTGTGTTCTTACAATATGTTATAAGAAGGCCTCATTATTACTTGGTAAATAGTACGAAAGAAAATGGAATGGATATCTGGAAATGCAATAGTCGCATACAATTTTTTTTTTTTTTATGAATGGTACTCAATACAAACGCTCTTTGTCTATTTTATTTTTGTTTTAATATTTACATAATTTACCTTTCAAACATGTATAGATTTATCAAGAACAATATAAGAATAGCCTAACAATAGTTAGAAAAATATCAAACAAAAACCGTTTAGTTAGGGAAAGCATTATAATGTTTTCTACTAAAAAAAAATTAATTTTTGTTCCTTCCACAATGTTTATAAAATTATGAAAATAAAATAGATAAGTTTGGAAAATAAAAAAGATAAGGGTGGATATTAAAATCTAGTTAAACGACAGAAATCGTTTTTGTTGCTAAATATATTGGCAGTTATTAAAGTTTTCAAAAACTTGATTTTTTTCGGGAAGTGTACTCTATGTTCCATTGTTGTTGTTTCGGGTATTATATTTACTTTATGTATTCAACTGTTTTGTAATAAAATACCTAAATAGTGTACCTAAATAATACAAATGATCGTGAAATAATTAATTAATAACATAAAATGAACATATGAATGTCATTTCAGACAACAATATTCTGACACTTTTTTTCTTTTGCGTAATATTCATAAACATTAGAAGATTCTGTTTTGTCTCATTAACAAGAACAGTTTGTAATTCAAATTTTGTAGGAATCTGTAAGTTAATGAGTGTTTGTTTCTTAAAGATTTTTTTTAAATTACTGACAATCCTCTAAACTTGCAGTGCGTTATATTTGCCAACCATTATATATCTTTGATATTATAATAATTTTATTTATATTTGTTTATTGTTTCTATGTATATTTTCTGTTAATAGAATCAAAATTGAACACAGTATCTCACAACTAATACGTCTATTAACTCAAAAGGGTTTCAACGACAAAGTCTCCATCTTCAGTGGAGCACGATATACAATAATCAAACTATAACTAACCTAACAGTGTTCATGGCTTGTATTTATACAAAACTAAAGAGGCGCGGCTTATTATACATGCATTTTATAACTAGCCTAAAATTATCTATACAACTAAACAAATTACTAATCTAATAATAATATCAAACTATAAATTATTTTTGTTTACATTAATATAGAATTTTCTATAGGTTTTAACTATTTTTTTAACGATATTTGTTAATATAGAAAGATGTCCAAATATATATTGTGTTAAGTTTAGTTACATTTTTAAATAATACAGTTTATTATTAAAAAAAATGTTTTCATCTAATAAAATCATAGACATATCAGATTTGTCTGGTCTATTGTAATTTAAACGAGAATACTGTTCTTTAATTCTTGTTTTCATGCTTATTTTTTTGCCTATTTCTTCGAACTTATTTCTTCGGACTCATTAATATATTATTTATTTAACTAAAAAAAGTTGAACACAGGTAAAATACACACCTAATGATTATTGTATAATAAATACACCTTTTTTATTGAATTTACTTATATTTTTCAATATCAAATAATTTGTTGTGCATATCGTTAGGTGTGTATCTTACCTGTGTTGTTCGACTATTTTTAATTAAATAAAAATATATTAATGCATAGGTTTTAATAATACTTTATGATGATATATATTATTACAATAAGAGAGAGGTAGAATAATATAAAAGACTAGCGCTCCCCATTGCGGCTTCGCCCGCACAATTTTAATTAGATATTACAATATGTTATTCAAAGCGAAACAAATATCTATGGCTACCCTTCAAAGTGAGTTAAGTTCATTTTTAGTTGAAATTAATTTTAATATAATTAATAGACTGTTATACACTCCTCTTTTTAAAGCAACAGATCAGGTGTAAATGGGACCAACCTTTCTAGATATTGACACGTGCAGAATCATTTAATTATGATATTACGTTTAAATACAATCATAAAAACGGATTTTTTCAATTAAAAATATAAATGGACTTAAATTAAAGGCACAGATATATTAATTTGTAAATGTTTCAAAATATTTGGTTATTTTTTTAATATATTAAATTAAATTTTACTAATTTGTATATATTATATAAAATTTGCTTAGCTGGTACTGTAAAGAAATAATTAAAATAGGTATTTTTGAAAAATACTTTATTATTTTTTTTAATATTAACCTTTTATTTGTAAAAATTTGTATTACTTTAGAACCTTCTTATACACAACATTGGTGGTTTTTTCGTCAGGAGCAAGAATTATTAAATTGCTAGGTGAACTTACTCTAGAACATGCAACGTAAAATTGTCCATGTGAGAAACATTCATTTCTTAAATCAATTCCTGCTACTTTTAACGATTGACCTTGTGACTTGTTAATCGTCATAGCGAAGCAAACTTTAAGAGGGAATTGCAACCTTTTAAATTCAAAAGGATAATCCGATGGAATAAGTGGTATTCGAGGTATTAATACTGTCTCTCCTTGATGACGACCAGTTTTCATAGTAGCTTCTACTAAGTTTTTACTAAGCGATTTTATTTGCAATCTGGTGCCATTACACAGTTTAGGAGGACATAAATTTCGCAACAACATAACTGGAGTTCCAACTCTTAGATGAAGTCTATGTGGTGGAAATAAAGATGGAGTAAGTGTATTAAGAAATTCAACTGGATACTGCACTGATTCATCAATATTTGTAGTCGAGTCAACAGAATCGTAAAATATTTCTTCTCCTTCAAATAATTGTAATAAAATGTCATTTATTTCAGCTGCTTTATCGTTTGTTGTTGTCAAAATGGTACGCTCACAAAACCAATCAATACACTTATTTTTAATATCACTAATGTTAGGATAAATCATTTTAATTAGATCCGATACATTCGTAACCACTTTTCCTAGTTCTGATGGTATCTTAATTTTTCCTAAAGACTCAGGATATCTTCCAACTCGTATTTTGAGAAGAAGATTTAAAAATATTCCAGCAGAAGCATCTCCTCTCAAGTAAACTCTCATATTCTTATTTAAAGAAAGTTTTTGTACGCAAGTCCATAGAAAAGAAGATTTGATACATGCCTTTATTTCGTTCGCACGTGTACCCCTAGGTACCACAGGTAGTGTTTGCCGGAAGTCTCCAGCCAGAAGGACAGAACTCCACCCATAACTTGAGAAGAATTTCTTAGATCTTGAAGAGTAGCGTTGAGTGCTTCAAATAATTTGTTTGTGGGCCATGGTACTTTCATTCCAAATAATAAGTTTACATTCTCTCAAAACCTTAGCCAAATTACTCTGTTTTTTAATATTACAAATAGGATTATCAGTGTAATTTAAGTTAAGTGGCAACTTAAAAGCAGAATGTGCCGTTTTTCCGCCGTCTAATAATGTTGCAGCTATTCCTGATGATGCAACGGCTATTGCTATATCTCTATTACTTCTAACTTTGGCCAAGAGTAAGTTTATTAGAAACGTTTTGCCACTCCCTCCGGGTGCATCTAAAAAAAAATATTTTTCCATTACCTGAATTAATATTGCTTAAGATGCATTGACACACATTCAACTGCTCGTCAGGTAAAGATGCTTCATCAGTGGAAACTTTTGTTGCTAATTCTTCTTAGTTAGTTTCTCGCACGTATTCTCTATTTCTCATAATTGTTTCAGACCTATCAGGATGAGGTAAACCATAATTGCTCAAGTGGTGCCCTCCTAATGCCTGAAGGTTATCTTCTATCAATTCCAATCATCGATTGTATACTTCATCTAAATTTATATGAGTAGAATCTGGCTGTTTTTTTTATATTATATTTTAACTGAAGTAAAATATCTTCCGAAAAACTGTCTTTATATTTATTCCAAAGTTTGCATGGATCAGATGGAAAACAAAACATTAAAATGACTGTGAACAGTTCACGTAATTTATATGCCGAATTTGTTATAATAGCTTCATCTAAAGTGTGTTCCCACTGTTTATCATCTTCAAGCAATCCCAAAGCTTCACATGCAGCTTTAAACGTTGGAAACTCAATTTTATTCACAGTTTTTAAACATGAAAAACTTGTTGGTCCTCTTACATTAAGAAGAAGGAGGCGAAGATGGTAACATTCAACGTTGTTAGGGTGAACGGTATAAACTCGCCCTAAAGCATCATCCTTCTTGATACCTGGCCATCCATCAACATTATAATTACAGTTACAGTTACATTACAGTTACAAATAAATAATTTATTATTTGTAACTCAATAATAAATAATAGACAATTATCTTATTGTGCTAAAATTGAAGTGAGCTAGGCCTTCAGCCACAACCATAGATTTAGTTTGAATCATCAAAGACGTTGGATACGTTGTAGTAATTATTCCAATTGAACCATAGATTATTTTGTATGTTTGATATTTACAATGCCATTTATAAATGCTTTTTAATGAATACAAATTATTATATTTCATGTTAACAAAAGTTGAACTTAGTTTAGATTTATTTCAATTAGACATTTTATTAGAATATACTGTATTATAGTAGGAATTTTATGCAATTAATATTATTGTATAGGGGTAGCTACCACATTTATTTGTTTGTAGTGAACATTTAGCAACACAATTCTAGGTGTGGCCTGTTTATATTAAACTAAAATAAAGTTTTTTAATACATTAATATTCATTATTATAGCAATCAAATTAGCACATTGGAATTAGTTAATTATTATTTACAACCAACAACTTATTTAGGTTGGTAACAAAATATGACAAACACAAAGGAAAAATCAATGAACTGTAATATAATTCAAATATCTAATATAATTCAACATAGGCCTAATGATTGTTACACATAATTAATAAAACAACTGATTTGAATCAAAAGTTTAATACAATTTTAGGTTAGGCCTTTAAAACCTATGAAATATAATAATTCAAACATCTAATATTACAATTTAACATTATATTATTGTTACACATTATAAATAAAACAGCTTATTAGGACCAAAGGTTTAACACAATTGTAGGTTAGGCCTATTATTATAAAATCAACACACTTTTTTTGAAAGAGTTTAGAATTATCACCATAGTAACCAGAATAACACATTAATAAATACGAATCAGCTGTTTCATCTGTTATATGGCTGCTTATGGGAGGGATGAATTTTCGCATTTTCTACCCTTTAAATTAAAAATTTTGCAAAATCCTTTCTTAGTACGCCTCTACAATATTGGACGGATGTACCTTCCAAATTTCAAATCTCTAGCTTTAATAGAATCGGCTCTGCGTTGATCGTCAGTCAGGACATTGCATTTTATATAAGAGAAGATTATAAAGAGGTTTGAGTATATATTATAATCTCATTGTTTTTTTATTTTATTTCTGTGTTATATAAACACTTCTTCTAGAACCAAACACTTTCGGAATGCTTGACAGTACTAATTAATTATTATGAGTCCAAATTACTTATTGACTGTTTTAATATTATATGCTGAAGCGACATAAACACTCGACATATTGTTAACCTAATATTGTGCTTGGTTTGATAATTACAAATAATCGTTAAACGTTCTGCGAAAGAAATATTACATAATATCGCAATAGAGAAATGTGAAATGTGAATAGGGTCTATTCAACTTACGTAACAACTAATTAAAACACTAAAAGGAATTAAATAAACATTACTAATACCGACAACTTTCTTTTATAACGAGTATTTAAAATAGAAGCAAGTATGGTGGCCACAATATGGTGGCAGAATATTTAATTTAAGAAGTTTATTGGGTAAATGTGTACAGTCGTGTCGTGTAACATTAAACATGCTAAGTAACGTACTGTGTTTCAGCTGCCAACTTAATTATATTATGAATTACACATACTAAACACTGAGTACAGTTAGTTTATTACATAGTGAGTACCACAACATGGTATATTTTAGGCGATGTTTTAATGTTTAAGTTCCTGGTTGAACGAGACTAATTATTTATTATTATTATTTTCAACATCGTGTAAACGGTGTACATTAAAAACCAATACAAAATTTGTTTTTGTAGTTTGGATGTTAATTTTAATTTATCAATATATATTGTAACCGAAATGGCTTTAAATGTTAAAAATATTTAATAATTTGTTTACAATAGACTATCTTTTTACAAAGATCTTAACATGTTGTTTTAGTTTTGTGTCTTTATTTAATTTTAATTAATTGGAATAAATATCTTTGAAGTTATGGTAAAAGGACTTAAGTCAAAAAATGTTTATTTTATTGTACGAATAAAGTATATATTGTTTGTGATTTCAATGGTTACGCGGTCAAACGTAAATGGTAAAAAAGTCGATGTTAAAAAATAGGTTTTCGTGGTTTTTTTTTTACATTTATGTATATAAATATCTTATTAAAATTATGAAAAACACAAAAAGTCAGAGACCAGGAAACTAGTCATATACGGTCCACTTGAAAGCGAACCAACCACCGTTTGCTTTACTTCCGCCCTCCTACACTCAAACCACAGATATGAGAAGTTACCTGGTCTAGGCGATATTCCAACCCATTATCTTCTGATCAGGAAGACGCCACGCTATCCACTTGCCTTAAAGAAACACTGACACCAAACAACACTTTAGGTACTTGCTACCGTATTGCCTACCTCACCCCTTCTCTTCTCGCTGTTATACTGCAATGCAAGCCATGAGTTTGTCAAAACTTTGAGTGTTTCTCCTGTAAAGTTAACTATTTCTGACTTAAACCCTTTTGCCCTAGTAGTAATAAAGATATATTATTTAATTAAGTATAACTTAAAGTAACACGTTAATAGCTGCATTCCCAATAGATTTTTTATTTTTTTTATTTACGTATTTAGTTACACTGTATATAATATGTCATTACTCAAAAAATTGCTATGTATTGTTTATTTTTTTTAATCCAACACTCCTACATAACACATCTTATAATAGCAGTTTTTAGAAGTAACAGCTGATTATTGTACCTAAATCGATGCATTTTTAATTCCCAAAAGTATATAAAAAGGAAATATAAATTCGTTAGAACTGATTAAGTAGAACGAATATAAAGAGTGTAAAATAAGACGGGATACAACTTGGTAAAATTTAAATGGAATCCTATATCAACGTAAAACCTCTACCATACGTACTATAACACTTTTTCTAGTGTTTAAGAGGGGTTACAAATTTTTGCCCCCCGTTTTGAAAGGGGAATAAAGGGGGCTGTTCTCATTTTTAAATGGCAACTCCTATCTTGTGAAATATTATTGGAAAGACCTTTAAAAACCATGAATTTCTGTAATAAGAAAACGAAAATCAGTTAACGCATTCGTTCGGTAAGCTCAAAAATGTTATTTTGTAACTTATTTTTATAACGTTATATTATCTAAAAGACGGAAAGAGATTTGCAAAATCTTATCTAGAAACGGTTATTCATCGACATGGTTAATCTTAGAAAATCTATTTAGAAAATCCCCCACTTATACCACCCCATCTCAAAAATGTTTAATTGACACATTTGGCTTGTGATACATCAAATTGAAAGCCTTTAAAACCCATACATTTCTGTGGCAAACAAAATTTAAATCAACTAACGCATTTTGTTAGTATGTTTTCTATGCTTCCCCTTGACCTGAGATATAGGTTGTAATATAAAGTTATACAAATAACTAACAAAATAATATCTTTGAGCGTAGAGAACAAATGCAATCACTGATTTCATTTTCTTAATACAGAGAGGTTTTACGTTGATATAGCAATCCATTTAAATTATCGAAGTGTATCATGACTTATTTTAAACTCTGTATATTATATAGTATGGACAAAAGTTTCTCATTTAATAGTATATTCTAGTAATAGGGTAAACATTGAATTTTAGTAATACCAAATATATGTTTAATATCCTTGTATCTTGATTTATAACAAATGTTCGTCCGAGTTCTAAATGTATAACGCAGTTGAATATAGCCGTCTCTCTGTCCAAACCGAAATTGAATTACAGTAGGCTGAATTGTAGGTTATATTCGGACTCGAGCTGGGATCGTCGACCACTGCTCCAGCAAAACAATCAAAAGTTACTCAATTATTAAAGTCACTTCTCTCGCATAAACTCTCGCTTTTCTTTACTTTTGTTAAGTTTTGATCGTTTTGAACTTTAACATATTTAGGAAATATTTAATCTCGACAGTAATTTAAATTCTTTTCTTTCATCTTGGGCCAATAATGATTTAATTACTTACGTAAACTATTTAATTATTTTCTGACATATCTGAAATTGAAATGAAAATGTAGTTAGTATTCCATTATGTAATGATAGTGAAAAACCGAAAATATATGTTACAAAAATGTAAACAATCCAATAAAAAATAAATAAATAATAACAAAAAATGAATAGTGGTAGTTCTTTTTTATTTTTAGATACTATTGGAAATCATGATATTAAATGTACAAAAATTAAATTTAGGTGGAGGAAGAAGAAAAATAAGAAGGAAGGGCTGATATTGATAAAACAAAACAAACTATTTTGATAGTCCACTAAAGTCAACATAATATTTCTTAAAGCGTCAAAAGAGTGTAGCTACTACCTTCTAAAATATGACCAAGTTCTGTGTAATGGAAGTAATTTATTCGTTTTATTTCTTATATGTTATGTTGTATTTTTGAACTAATATTTAATTTTGAAGTGTATGTAAGTTGAAAAGAATTAAAAAATCTTAGTATTTATTCTGTTATTTAAAGCGGAATTTTGATTAGTGGCGTACTGATTTCATATTTTAAATGATTTTTAATTTTTAGGTTAGTTTAAAAAAATATTTGTTTATAATATTTTTTTCGTAGACCTTAAAATTTGACTTTTAAAATTATTATCCAATTTAGTTTTGAGGTTATTGTTATCCGAATCTGTCTGTTACAACATTGTGTGATATACACTTGGATTGTATTTTAAAACACATTTAAAAACTTTTTTTTATTAAAAGACAGTAATCACAGATATATTTATTTATATGGCGATGGTTTTTTTTAAATTTGTTATTAGAAATATCTGCAATACCCTACATTTCCAAGTACTTTTTTTATTTAGGATGCTTTAGGACAATAAAATTGTACTTTATTTATAAGGTTTATCTAAATTGCATTTTTAAATGAAGATACTGTACTTAATTAATAGGTGGTTAATTGTTGAGATTAACTAAAAGCCCAAAACGTTGATAGCATACCCATAATTATTTTGGTTAGTTGTAACTAGTCCAGATTCGGTATTAGGTAAAAGTTCTGGAATATAAATTAAATATTTGTATAGTTTCAATCGTAAGGGCCTTTTACTTAAAAACTGTCGATTCAATTTACAATAAAAAAAAGATGAAAAGATGGAACAATACTAAAAAATTTGACGTTTTTGTCAAAAGCTTTTAAACCCTCCGCAATACAATTTTGGCACCACCTGAAGTTTTCTACGACGTCTGTGAGTGCAGACAGACAGTCACACGGAAACTAAATTTTGTAATGCTTTATCGTGGTCAGAGACCTTGAAAACGTCGAGAAAAGTAATAAAAAGTGGGGGTAATTTGTTTAGAATTTTCGTAAGATTTCAATACTTGTTAGCCGAAGTAAAAAAAGCTCTTAAATCTAATCAACATCTAAGAGTGTCGTGAATTTGTTTCATCTGTCAAAATATAAATGTAATCTATTTTATTTATTTTTTATTTTCAGTTATCTTCCGATTCTACTTCAAGCAGATTGTCTTGTTTTAGTTACTACGATTTACACATGATATAACTTGTGGAAATGTTAGTTTCCTTAAATATTTAAAGAAGAAGTAATAAATTCACTATTAAAATTTTACTAAAATATTTTTATAATTAGATAATACAAATTCATAATAAACTTTCAAAGTACCAAGTATATTAAATGTGCATAACTAAAGGACGGAATAAAGGCATTGCCATAAAAAGCAATTTCTAAAAACCAGAGGCGATAATGGAACTAAGTAACTGCATATGAAACCACCGTTTATTATCCAAACATGTGAAGAAATCAATTCTAATGGATCGCAATGCACACTCTAGCGCCTGCTATGCTACAGATATGCTAATATTACACAACTAGCTGACGCACCTCCCCACCCTTTCTTCTCGCCTTACAATTTTAGCGGTGCTGACGCGCGTGGTTTTAAATATTCATCAGCCCCCCGTTTACAACATTCCCCTTAATTGATTTACTCGAAAGTATATTTTATATTTGAATAAGACTGGGAATTTAGTGAAAGGGGGTGTCAAACTGAACCGATGCGCATATTACGAAGATTTCTCGCGAAGACGAGATACTTTTTATTCTGTTAAGAGGATGGGGAAGTGCTGATAAAGTAGGATGTTACGGAGCGTTTCTTATCGCCTCGTAGAACCTCCTTCATTACCTTCTTGCTTTATAACGCTCGGCTCCGTCCACAATAATTGTATTTTTATGCTAAACACTTTGAGTTCATCACTTTCAGAGTGAGTTCCAACAATTTATTTCACGAACAACGATTTCAGAATCAGTTTGTCTTTTTGTTAACACGCACATTAAACGATTTAGTATGGATTGGGGTTGTAAAATGTGCAACGAATAACACAATTTTAAGTAATAAAGTAATAACACGTTTTATAATACTGTAATTATTAAGAATATTTGCTTAGTATTGGACAAATAGAATTTTATTCGCTTTAAAAACACAGCTAAAATTAAAGGTTAATCATGAAAATAACATTTACGAAAACTAGTTATTCATTCAAGATATTATAGTATATATATTAAACAAATAATAACAAGTTTTATTTTGTTACATCTGTTTATCAAGGTACTCTTAGAAAACAGTATTTTCTAAATAACAAAGTGTATATTTGATAACTTAATTTTCAATAAAGAATATTGAAGTTATACCCTGTGAACTAACCCCAGCTCTTAAGCCATGCGCTCGCTTTCAGGTGGTGGTTGAGCCCCGCACTCGCTTATTGTTGGCGGTCGTACAAAACATTTGTCTATGACCCTATAAAAAAAATTGTAATAGGAAAGAATAATTATATTTTCCCTTAACTTTAATTTCCCTTTCTACCGTAATAATTATTCGTGAAGTAATTGTTTACCTGCTACGAAAATGCTTAACTGAATTAATTTATGAGTCAAGAAATGCAATTTTGTAAAAAATACATTTTGAAATAAGGTATTAAAATAAATTGTGTTTTTGATACAAAAAGATATGTCTCCGCTTTTGCAAGTATAAATATAAACTGTAATATACTTTAACTGTAGTCTATAGTGAGCATATATATACCGTATTTATTTGTGTTGTAACATGTTTAAACAAAAATGTTCAACTCTTTGTATAAATTAACGTTTTTTCTCTTTATGATTAGATTATCCGGCTTTAAATCTAGTTCTGTTTAATATGTTATAGCTTAAACAAATAAATGAGCACTGTGGCGACAAAATCACACTGATTTAAATAAAAACCCGAACCACAAAAGGAACAAAAACAATAACTAAACAACTAAATTGTAAGTTATGTTTAATACGTTACCCTTATGTACATTTCGATGACATGGTCATCATCCTCAGAGGGTTTGAACACTACTTATATAGCTTTTTTAATTTGACGAAACTCATTTATAAGTTTGTAGATATTCTGTTCATCATACCTGAGTATGGTATAAATTCTTTATATCAATTTGAGCACAAGCCACAGCATATTAGTACTAAGTATAGGCCCTAACTGGCAACCTATCAATCATTCTTTCGATGGCTGGTCTTTTCCTAGAATATATTTTGGAAATTTTTTTAACTTATTAAAAAATAAAGTAAAGATTGAATACATTTTCGGTTGGTTTTATCCTTTGCATTATGACATTTAAGGTTTTATTTCTTACCATACGTCAGTTGCCAAATTTCAGCCTAATACAGCTCAGGTTTTTAAACACCGTTCTAGCAACTGAACTTTGCTGATCCCTTTCTAAAATTCATTAGTAACATTTTCGTTCACTAACATTAACAGAAAACAACTTTTGAATCACTTACAATAAACATACAATATACGACCTTAAGCCCTTCGTTTATTTTGATATTCATATTTGCATATTAGTAACTGGTCTAATAAATTAGAACAAGTAATCCGTAAATTTTAACCCACCTGTTCCAAATGCCTCTTCTAGGGGTAAATTGTGCCCCAGGAGTTTTTAAATGCATTATAATTAAATGCGGAAAAAGAAACAGATACTCAGAAGCGTCTGTTTAATGGAACTTTTAATTCGGGTTATTTCAAGGTTTAATTCGGTCCATGGGGAACAATACGGTTGCCGTATAAAGCCTCTCCCCTTATATCCACGCACCCCCTCTCCCCCGCTCAGCAAGAGGCACACGACCCCCTTGCACATGGTTTCCCCCTTCCTGTACCCAGGTGCAACCTCATCCGTTGTAATAAGAGATTTGACGGGAGAGGCCTTAGGGCACGGCACTGTATTACGGAATAATAACAGCTTAGACCTCTCTTATTGCTGGAGTGCATAATTTCATTCTTCTGGATTAGACTTGGAAGGTAGGATTTAAACTGGACCGCTGCTGCTACATAAAGTAATTTATTTTATGTGTCTCTTAAGCCTGTTTGCACAGAGAGAATATGTCCAAACACACAAGTTCTAGCTTTTATATCAGACAGTGAAAATTGTTTATTTTGATATATTTTCTCGTTACAATATTAAAGAAGCGATCACTTTACAAAAGTGGTATACATTATTTTTACTTTCATTTTAAAAGCACTCTTAACTATTTAACCCTTTTTCTTCTAACCTTAACAATTATTAGGATTGAAAAAAAGACATTTTAAATGCAGAATTTTCATTTAATTTTTCATATGTAAAAAGTACAACTTAATGGGATTTTCACGTTTATTATCAAATATTACATATTGTTCCAAAATGTTACTATTAAGTTTTAAAATTTATAAACTTAATTTAATAAAATTGAACGTTTTTGTAGAAAACGTATATCATATCAACCAATTTTACTTAGGCCTACATTCCGAAAAAAATCAAAAGAAGCCTAAAATAACTTGAAACATTTTATAAATCTT
Organism: Philaenus spumarius; assembly: GCA_018207615.1. Lineage (NCBI taxonomy): Eukaryota > Metazoa > Arthropoda > Insecta > Hemiptera > Aphrophoridae > Philaenus > Philaenus spumarius. Next base: position 95,541 of record JAGFPH010000262.1, on the reverse strand, counting down.
TAATCCATTAAAATTTACTATATACGTAATAACAGAAATCATTACACAAATTTAAGTACCATCAACTCAAACAATAGTATGACTAAAATTAGATTTACAAAAACTACAATATACTGACCTAACCATCTAAAAAAAAAAAAAAAAACGATACATAATATATATTGTGTTTTATAACTTTTTCACACAAACGTTGAGCTACAACGTTTTTGTATTTTTTTTTCGAAACTTTATCTTAGTTGTTTGAGAAATAATTGGTGTAACAGGATTCTTGCTTACACTTTCGAGAATATCTTAAAAAATAAAAATCATGAATCGTTGCAGATGTCCAATATAAGATCCTTTTTAATCATACCTGATAAATCATTACCATTTTGTTTTTGGCTGCACAACTTTGGCACTCTAAAATGTATAGTAAACTACTTTTGAGTTCAATTTTTTTATTGGAATATTTCCTGATTAGTCTGCTTTATACCATGTGAAATTTCATCTTAATTTAAATCCAAGTTTGACTGTTACCAAAACCGTTCGGAAAGCTGAATACACAAATATTTACGGAAATAACTTAATAACTATAAGGACAGTTTCTATTTGTAACAACTTTGAAATGTTGCTTTAGTTTTATTTAGTTTGCAAGAGCGGTAATAATTATTGAGATACAGAAACATAAATATAGTTTGGGTGCAATGTTTTTTAAATGTTATATTGTTAATTAGTTCTTTAATTACTTACAATAAATTTCTTTGTATAGACAAGTTAATATTGTTATATTATTGAAATAAGAAGTAATATAATTTCACTTAATGATCGCTTTTTCTACATACTCACATTTTTATGAAACCTAACGTACATAACGATAAAAATGTACTAATAATTATAAAAAAAATAAATTATAAACATTATTTTAAATAATTGTGCTGAGGTAAAGTTAGTCTAAATTGTTACTTAAAATGTATTCATGAAATAATCCCTAGATGAATTTAAATCATTAAACAAAGATTTTAATAGGATAATAAACAAATGAAAACCCCTAAACAATTCAGATGACATATACATGGAATACAAAATAATAGTTGGATATTTAAAAAAAAATAACATTATATTTGATTGGTTGTTTGCTAGGAATCAACATTACTTCGAACTACCGCTAAAAACCAAAACGTATTAGTTCATATAAATCTCAGTAGGTTGCGCAAGCTACCCTTACAGACAGCAGCGACCCTTAACTCTATTTCGTGAACCTCGTTGCAGTTTAATGCCCTAATAGATGCAACGCATTCATATATTTTTATTATTGTTTAAGTAAATAAAAACTACTTTAAAATCGACTGACTTAGTTTAGTGCAATAGAATAAAGGATACTATTGTTGGCACACGTCATTTGATTTATTTTGTTAGGTATACGCATTGTAGAGTCACTTAACAATTTATATTGCCATGTAAAATTTAATTCGTTAAAAATATGGTTATTGAATAAATATAAATTAATTTTCAAAAAATATAATTTAACTCTTACTCATGGTTACTGTAATTTCGAGTAGAGTTTTTGAAATTTGTTATATAAAATAGAAAAACCAGTTTCCTGTAGGCTATATTTTCCCTTAAAAATAATGTATAACACTTTCTTTAATGCTTATTGTTTTACCTCAGACCTAGGATGTTTTAATCCTTCCATAAAAACACTTTTGTTACACAAAACATTAGAACAGTAGTTATAGTAACAGTTAAAATAAATTTTTTTAATTATTTTACGAAAAGTAAATATAAATACTTGTTTTATAAAAAAAATACTAAAACACTTGATCAAAAATACAACATAATATAAAAAGCATTTTACTCAAGGTCTCTAGAGAACCTTGCGTTTTACTAGACTAATACATAAAATTGTTTTATCTAGTAGGCTATACTTTGTTTAGTAACTGTACGCATTTGTTTTACTATGTTCACAATAGCGGCAGAATAACATCTGATTTTTCGCTATTGTTTTGTTTTGAAAGATACAGCTGTTTTAGTGTCAGTGCAGGTTATAATATGATTATTATGTATTGAATTTATGAATTTGTTTGTAACTTACTCGCTTACTTTTTATTTCCAAGGTCGTAATTACAGAAATGAGTGAGTTTACCGGAATAAGAAACGCCAAAACCAATTTTGTATCAGAGAATATGCCCTCAAAACAGAAACAACGATTTCGTTATTAAAATAAGAAAATGGTGAAAAGGCCTAAGAAAATGATTTTTCAAAACTATTTAGTGGAAATGTTTGAAATGTTGCTTGCAATTCTAATATAGATGTATTAAACACATTTTGTTTAAATTAATTGTTGCTTTTGTATTTGTGTACACATCAAAATATTAGACAAATGATTAGCTATGTGTGTTTAGATTAAACCTCCCCTTTTTCAAAAGATTATTATTTAATATCTCTAATCTCACTTCTAGTAAAAGTTGCAATGTATAATACAAATTTGTCTATTCTGTGAGCACTACTGGTACAATATTTATCACTAGTAGGCCTAATGTAGGCCTATATGCTCGTTGTTATGACTTCCCTCTCAGTCTAAAAAAAACAACATGATCTGGATGGATCAGGCTTACATGATATTAGTGTTTTTGATGAACAAAATAATTATAACATCCAAACAAAATCCATTAAATTGCTATAAATACAAAATGTGTATGGTAAAAAATTTTCATACAAATACTGCAGGTTTTTAGTTGTAAAAATAGATTTTTTGACCTACCTAAAAAAATTTTTTTTCACATTCTTTTCTGAACGTTTTTAAATTAAAACAAACGCCATTTTAAGCCTATATTATTGTTTAATATAACTTTTTATTTATTATTCTTAATCAGCGATCATAAATAGTCTAAAACCTGTTAACATGAAACATAATATGTCGAAGTTTAACTTAATAAATTCAGAATTTAAAAATGTTCATGTCATGAAATTATTTAAAATGAAACACTATTTTAGTAGGAAAGTTCCTGATGAACATTTTAGCCTTAATGTATATACATATTATTTTTTATAGAAAATGGGGAAAATTGACAAGGAAATTTTGTTTCCATCTATTAATTTTTGCTGCCATTATTTTTACATGAAAATTTAAACAATAATTATTATGTTTATCAATATGCCAAAACAATTAAACATCTCGCAAGTTAATTAAGAAAATCTGCATTATATTTTCTTGTTCAACACTTAAGCCATACAGAGACATCAATGTTATTTAATTACGGTATACAAAATGAAATATTTAACATTCTATAAATAAATATATTTTAAGTTAAATTTGTAGTTGCCACAGTACGAATTCCTTTGACATATTTCTTAACATCGATTTTATATGTAAAAATGTATTTATAATGAAACAACAGATGTATAGCCCCAGGGATGTATGAATCTAGTTCAAGGATGCACGTGTTTACTTGCCACTACATTGTTTTTTTTTTTTTCTATCTAGTGTAGAATAAAAGAGAACAATAATTGTACAGGTTATTCATGACAGAAGGCCAATAATGCCGCAGAAGGTAAGAAGTTTAAAAGAAATAAAAATTATTATTTTATAAATTATCAAATATTATATTTTTTGCTTGTTGTACATGCAACACTTTAATCGTACTTTATAACAAATTAAAAAGAAAATTTATATTACAAATTGAGTCTGTTCAGAATATTTAATATCAAACCCCAATAAAAGCGTATTTTAATAAACTAATTAACGTTTTTAGTTTTATAGAAAATATGTTTTACATACTATTATTTATTGTTTAGCTTTAGAACTACTTTAATTAATCAACATACCTTAATTTAAGTCAATAGTAGTTCTTGTTTCTGGAGTAATGGCTACAGGTTTCGCTGCCACATGCATCATCATCAGGCCAGCCAATAACACTAACACTAGTCCATTGTTCACATATACATCAGAAACATATAATATACATGATTTGGGTTGGCACAAATAATTGTGCAGAGACGGCACTTGTCAATTGTTAAATGTTTTGTTATTGTTTTGTTCCCAATACTTAGACCACATGTTCACTTGCTGAGTTGTACTGGGAGACTGCTAGCTCAAGTATTCTTTATCTGATTTGCACCTTTGGCCTTATTCTAAAGTTCAAATATTTAGAAATAAATTTAAAATTTGAAATGTATACTGTATTGTATATTTAATATGTTGAATTCAGAATAAAGGCCCGCGCACACCGAACGCGGGAGCGACTTAAATTTTCTAGTTCTTAGAAATTTAGTCGCGGGAACTGTTCGCGCGGGATCTTAGGTGGCGCACACACGACGCGGGAAGTTTCACGGCGAACTCAGTTGGTAAGGTGACAGTGTTGTGGTCAATTGTACTTACCTTCTTATCGTTCGTCGCTCGCTATGTCATCTGATGAAGAAGAGGCTTTGTTGCTGTTCACCTTGGCTGAGGATGAAGACGTGGGTACACGCTATAAATAAGGAAAGAGAACAGTATGAGGAATATTACTCCCTGTTAAATTACTCATAGTTATAAGCCCTCTAAGCACACGTATACACAATCAAAGCACTATCAAAGCACATCAAAGTGACTAGTGACTGTACGGTTCTAGCTCTATTCGCGCGGGAAAACGCTGCATGCAGCAAACCAGGCGGGCTGACGCTACAGAAAGATCCCGCGAACGATTCGCGTTGGTGTGCGCCCTCTCATATCCCGCCGTTGTTTTACAGTCCCGCGCAGGAACTTCGTAGAACTAAATTCGCGTCGCTCCCGCTTCCCGCGTTCGGTGTGCGCGGGCCTTAAAGCTAAAGGTTCAAATCAGATAAGGAGTACTTTAAATAGCAGTCTCCCAGTACAACTCAGGAAATAAACATGTAACCTAAGTATTGGGAACAAAAACAATTTTTAACAGTTGACAAGGGCCTTCTCTTTACAATAGTTTGTGCCAGGCCGATTTATGTACATTTGTTTGTGATGTATGTGTGAACAATGGACTAGTGTTCGTGTTATTGACTGGCCTGATGATGCTGCCTGTTGCAGCGAAACATGTAGCCATTACTCCAGAAACAAGAACTACTATTGACTTAAATTAAGCGAATGTTGATTTCTTTTTAAGTTTTGCAAGTAGACAGTTCAATTAACAACACGTCTCATTATACTTAAATCATTCTACAGTATTTACAGAGTTTCTGTAACACTCTAGAACTTTCCTTAATGTTCGCTCGATTTGGTTAACAGCCATAACAATTACCAAGTACAATAAATCATAGCATTACGAGTTATTAGTTTCAGATTATTTCGTATTTGAATTTTGATTTGTTTACGTCATCATACTTGTAATTTTGTCGCACAATGAATGGTTTAATTTTGAGGATATATTATTTTTCTCTAACTCTTTCTATTAACTAGGCCTAAGTTGTGAAACTAGGGCCAGTAATCATATTAGCCTTTCGGCCCATATGACCTTAAGACGAAAATGATATCAGCGGAGCCAGTTTAATTTGTTTTTGTCTTAGGCAAGTAACAACGTAAACAATACAATCTTACTTCCTATTGATATAAAAATAATAACGCATAAGTTTGTCTCCTTCGAAATTCCGTTTCAATGAATTTCACCGATAAGTAATTCAACTTCATAATTATATTATGTTTCCAGTAAAATTATAGTAAATTATGAATACAGTGCACTCAATTAATACAATTATTAATTTCATTAATTTATTTTTAACAGCAGCTATTCGAATAGTAAAATGTTACTATTTAATTAAAAAATAAAAGCAGTCGCGGGACTGCCGACAGAAGTGAAAACTGTAATGAATATAAATCGTTGTTGTAATATTGGTTTAATCTGAAATTTGATTACATTTGATTTGATTTTGACAATTTACAGAATGAGGAACCAAAGTGTCCATTTCAGAGGTAATACCAAGTAAACTATTTTACTCTGCTTTATACTCATGAGTAAAAGCACGTGGCACGTTGGACGTGGTGTGACTATAGAAGTTTTCACTTCCAAAAAATTAATAGTCACTATATGTTAATGCTCTAAAAAAAATACTCAGTGACGATTTCCTTTAAAACGTATCCAATGTCTAAGACCGTTGTGACACTGTAGTGACCTGAAACATTATTTATTGTACAAACAACCACTTTAAAACTAATTATACTACATGTTACATTTTCACAAACTTTAATATTGCTTGTTGTATCAAATCAATAAAATGCCATAATATCAACAGACTGCTTCCTTCCAGAACCAACTGCATGGAACCAGGATGAATTGCAGAAGTATTGTCAAGTTGGAAGCTATCTGCGGCCGAGTAGACCTGAAACTTAAACCAAAGCGAGCAATAATAAAGGAAAATCTGAGCAGTTATTTATCTATATGGCTTTAGATTGAGAACTTTACTTTTATTTCCAAGTTGGAGAGAGGTTTTCAATTCCCTTTCTTGTAAACAATCCCACTTAAAGCAGTTTTCAGATAAAGCACCTAAAATTACAAAGTCTTAACAGCACAAACGTCTGGTTATTAGACTTTTCAAAACGAAACATATTCTGGTAAGTTATAATTTGTAAATTTTATGAATTATAAAACTTTATTGTATTTTTTATTGTTTGAGTATATTTGTGTACATTATGAAACACAGTTTTCATTAAAGAAAACAAATATTTTCTTTGTTGTATAGAGAGTTTCCTTTAATATATGACATTATTTGGACATATTTTGTACACAAATATTATTTATATTATGCTGTGATTTTCTAATTCCAGAGTCAAAAAAGCGGCATCTAGAGATCTGTAGTTTGGCAAATTGGGGACAGACCGTTTATCGTAACTTATTTTCTTTAGCTATTATGTTTTTTGTTGAAAACAATTATTTGTTCCACTACACCAAATAAACTAAGTTTTTTAAAGCTTAGATTGTAGGTAATTTTATTACACATTGTTAAAATGCTGTCGAAAATACCGTAGTTATAGAATATTCAATATTTTCTTTTCATTTTGCCGATTCAATTTAAATGCTTCGTTAATAATTAATGTTTTTTTGTTTTGTTTTTTTTAATTCGGTTAAATATAAATTGCATTACTGTTTGTTGTATTTTCATATGTATTTTTAAGGTTTTAATTGTTGTTTTATTGAACATTTAAATTTCTAAATTATTACTCGCCCATTTATTACTTTAAATTTTTAAGTATCTTGTAAATAGACCTCCACCATAAACGAAAAGTCTTTTCTTTCTTTTTGATTAACATATTCAAAATGGAGTACACAACGTAAATAAAGGATCAGACAATTGCTTAAGCTTGCAAATTACGGTCAAACATAACTTCTAAACGCAAACAAATTTATTATTCTAAAACACGTCCGTATACTCGGTAAATAACTACTGGACAAGAACTATGTTTTATATTTTCCGCAGAATGGGATGAATTGAAAACAAATGACCGTCCAGTTCAGACGCTAATTCAGCAGTACACGGTTTAACAGATGATGCAACTCTGCAATTATTTATAAATGACAAACAACGCAATTTAGTTTTAGGTGGTAGTTTCGTCGTTAATAATACTATAATTATTAAGCATATGGACATCTTGCTTGAACTTCTTACTTTGTTTATTGGTGAAATATTATATTTCATAAATAAAAGTTAAAAATCAACTACTTCGTTAATAATTTATAATAATCAAAGGTTTTCCTGATTTCTTTAAAAAAAAATTAATTTGGTAAATGCAAATTCTAACTTACAAAACAACCTCTAACTTCATCCAGCTATGGCAAACCTAGAGAACATTGCAAACGAAGTCTGTCATTTTCGCAGTAGCTCCTAAACAATTCAACGCTTTTTGACGTATAGATATGTCATCAATTCGGTAACCATCAAATCCCTTTTTAAAGGCTACTTTAAACTCAGAAAATTTCATTTAACTAAAATCAAAAGATATAACTACTAAAAAAGTTGGGAAACCAGTTTTTTACTTTTGTTTATTTAATTTATTTTCTATTGTGAATTTTGAGTAGTTGGTTTTGCTTTAATTTATTTAAGTGATAAGTCAATGAAAAAAAATACAAATCATTATTATTTGGGCTACTAAATAAAGTTTCGCCACTATGTATATTTTGTAAATTTTTAAGTGAAATCAATAATATTATTATTTTTATTTTGTAATAATTTACCTGCTTACACGCTAACTCTGCTAGGGTTAATTTAATTAAATTACGAGTGAAAAACATGTACCAAGACCAGGATTTGAACCTAGGACATTTACCATTCCGCAATGATATGTTAGAGGTCCTGGGTTCAAATCGCTGTCTTGGTCCAAGTTTTCTCACTTGTAATTTAATTCAATAATATTAATTTGGGTAAGCAACGATGGTTCAAGTTCGTGATCTACGTATTCATTTGTAAATTAGTTTCAAATAAAATTTGATCACCTACTTTGCATTGTTTGAATATTTATAAGCAAGCAGAGTTGTTGATCATCAAAAGTCGACAGGTCGCAGTATTTTGTTCGAATTCAGCTCAGCAATACGTTAACATTATTAACTCTGTTATATAGCTAATAATTAACTCAACTTATATTAAATAACTCTTACTTATATTGCACTACCTTAAGTCCATCTGAGGTCATTTTTTCAGATGCGCGTGGGGACTGAAATCAAATGAACAAGATGCGTAATAGATGGTGTTCCTGGTCTCGGACTATACCGAGAAATGGGAAAGGACAGAGGGAACTTAATATTACTGGACCTAGAAAATATTAGCTGTTAATGGTATTTGCTAGTCATTTAATAATACAAACTAAAAATGTATATTCTCCCTGTTTTGGGCGTAAATAGATAGATTGTAATGAAAGGTTTATTATAAATATTTTTGTTTTATATTTGTTAGGTTTTTGTGGTGGGTTCAAGTTTTGGGAGTTATTCTATCAATCATTAATTGGTAACGTGGAGTGATGAAATACCCCTCCAACTACTACACAAATTTGTATGTTTCTCTCCAATAGTTAGCACTACTGATATCGTCCTTTCATCTTGAGGACTACCGGTTTTCGATAGAGCCAGTCAGTTTGCCATAGTCGTAGTATCAATATAACCGTTAAAAGGGATTTGATTGCTGCTTTACCCTCACGTTACTAATAGGGGCATTTCATTGGACTATTTCTCTCATTTATTTTTCCAAGTAAATAAAGATTCTGTATGTTATGAGTAAAATAATTAATAAACTGTATTCTAACCTATAATAAGTTAGCATAACCTAACTAATTTAATCTTGAATTATAGCTTTTAATTCATAGTTTTACTTAGTTTTGATGCATGGATCCTGAAGAATGTGGAAGAATACAACAAAAACTCCTTGAAGTTGAAGATGAAGGTACTACTTCAGAAGACACTTTCACAGACGAAGATTCCGAAGTTGATGAGGTACAATTATCCGATCATTATTCAACATCTGATCGATCTGGAGACGACACACTGATGGTTGACTGCGACAGTTGCCCAACATTTACTGTCCGAGACAAAGTCACTTAATTTAAACGGAGGAAACATTCATTGCCCAAGAATGTAAGAAAGAACACGACACAAAAATCTAAGTTACATAGATTTTGCATTCCTATGGTACACATTTGCCAGGAGTACGATCTGCAGGTAAGATATGTAAAACCCTTATTGAATGTGTTTTGTTATTTATAAACTACTCAATCACTTTTAAAATAGTTGAATTCACTTATTTAAAGATTCAAAAATATTCAGAAAACAAAAATTGTAGAAGTACTTATCCTAGCAATGTTACTGAAATCAAAGCATTCATAGGGCTACTTATACTTATTGGCGTAAACAAATATGGCAAACAAAATCTGATAATCATTGGAATGTTGATAATATTGGAATTGAATTGTTTCTCACAACTATAACTTTGAAAATATTTAGGCTTTACTTAGATATACTTAAATACACGTCAAGCAAGAAGGCAAAATGACAAACTCTATACTTTTCGAGGTATCTTTGAGAGTTTCAACAATAACTGTAAACAGTACTATTCTGTTTCTGAATCCTGTACTTTTGATGAGCAGCTAGTCCAGTTTCGTGTTCGCTGCTAATTTCATATGTACAAGCCACAAAAACCAGCCAAATTTGGCCTGCATACTTTGGTAGATGCTAGATCATGGTATTATTCAATTGTGAGGATTATGTAGGAAAACCAAATAAGGGCCAATTCAAAGTAACAAACACTAACAATGCGTTTGATACAACCTATCCATCCATGGATCAGGTTGGAGCACGACAACGGGCAATTGGTTCAATAGCTTCCCTTTAGCAGTTACGTTGTTAGAATCAAATGTGACATTTGTAGAAAGTGTAAAAAAAAACGTAGTGGCCTCCAGAATGTATTGCTAAAAGAAAGCCAGAGGAAATTCTTCTATGTTTGAAATCAGAAGGACAAAACTATTATTTATATGTCCAAAAAAAAAAAGAACGTAATGCTTTTGCCAACTATGCACTAGTAATGATGACTCTACTGGAGATGAAAATACATCTTGTATAATAGCATTTTACATCCTCACAAAAGGTGGAGTCGATGTTTCAGATAAGCTATCTACAACATACTCCACAGCACGAAAAAAATTATGGCGTGCAGTGCTGTTTTTTAAGATCTAGATCTGGCAGGCATCAATAGTCTAGTGGTGTACCAAGGCAACTTTATTCGGATTAAGATTAGTAGGTGAAAAATTAAGATCAAGAGCTACAATGAAGTGGTTAATGAAGGGAATTCGTCATAGAGCAGCAATACGAGCTGAAATGGGTGATACACCTCCCAGACAGCACAGTATGTACTACGAACATACTGTCAAAGTGCCGAATATTCCAGGCATGTACGAGCACTTTAGGTATTTACTGAGCACATGCTTGGTAAATGATAAATTCACTTCTATTTTTGTCATTTTAAGAGATTGTCTAGGATGTGATTAGCACATTCTCAGTATATGATTTTGGAACGTGCTGAGTACATTCGAAGCACTTTCTTAGAACATTACAATACAAAAATATAAACAAAAAACACCCAAACATATTCTTTACAACTAACAAAGGCTGTAAAATCAAACTATATTTAGCGCTAAGATGGTTGATTTAGAAGAGTAAGAACATACTTTGCTGTTTTAACATTATATTATATTTGGGTGTGGGTGTGGGGTACCAATAAAATATAACCGTTACTTCGTTACTTGGGTTAAATTTCAACCATTCTTCCCCATCCCCCATTCTACACGTAACGGTTCGAACGCAGTGAGCAGTGAGTCATCCTTTGCCTTTACATTGTCTTGTCTCATAATATTCTACTCTACACTACTACTGTCGGCCAGATTATTTTCGACATTCTTATTTAATCACTTTTGTATGATCAGCTCTTCACTTATGTGGTAAGTACTTTTACAATTATTTAGTAAATATAATTTAAAATAATATATATTTCAGTAGTATTTGTCTTTAGAAATTCTCATTTTCACTAGGCCTAGGCCTTCCATTGCAGTATTGCAATTTCGGATTTATTTTAAACTATTTCTGACTTAATAAATGTCCATAAATTTAATGAAAGATGTTAAAATTAATGTTGTTTTTACGAATTCATAATTTTAAACTAGCCTACGCCTATGTTTAGGCTATAATTAGCCTATGTAATTCACTTTATAAGTTTCATAACCTCTAAACCGTAACTTACTAGTAGAATGCATAAGAGTTTTCTAACATAAAATTGCATTTGAAAACTCAGATTGCTATTGGTAAACTCGAAAATTGGCTGTAATATGCCTATCTGAAAGTAATTAACAACAGCATTTTATTTTGATTTTTCAATAGTATAACATAAACATAACCTAACCTAAAGTAAATTTCTAGGCCTAGAGGTCTTGCATGTGTATAAAGTAGGCTATATATAGGCCTATATATCCAGGGCCGCAGCTACAGATTTTTCTAGGGGGGGCAAGTCCTAAAATTGCCGCCCCCTTCCACCACGCAACTGTAGATTTTTTTTCAACGCCAATGGCATTTTACGGCTAACACGAGGCACACAAACGTTTTTAGGAAAACGGCCCAAACCTTTTATGATATTTTTGATATTAGCTTATTAAAAATCTAATAATATATAATAATAGTTAAGATTGGTAAATTATTATGAAACCATAAATCTGTAAGTATACTTTTTAAGTGAACAAAGAAAAACAAATTCTTTAAAATGTGTTTATTAAATTGCAGTGAACAAACAGTATGTGATATATACAGCTCCCTCTCTATACATATACAGTTTCTCAATAAGTTTAAAAAGTTAAATAAATTTTATTTTTCTTGATTTTTTGGCAGCAAATGTCAGAAAATGAAATTTTTGACGCTCTTTCATGTAGGCCTACAATTGCGATAATACTTAAATTGGCGAGTCTTTGTTGTTTCATTGTGCTTCTCAAATAGTTTTTTTATCAATTTCAGTTTACTGAAGCTCTTCTCACCCGAAGTAACAAAGACTGGTAGAGTAAGGAATATTTGCAGAGCTGTCGTGATGTTTGGGTAGCCTTCTTCTAGGTTTTTCTCATAAATTATTTTAAAAGTAGATTGTGCTGTAGCATTTTTTAATCTACTGTCCATTTCAATGGCATGAAGTTTAAAACTCTCTATTTCATCAACCAGTTCGTCTTTGTTTAAATCTTCTGGGTAAATGTCGGCTAACATTTTGGCTCTAACTTGTAAATCTTTTGCATCAGTTTTGTCTATTTGGGAGCCACTCAAAAAACCAAATTTACAATCTATGTCTTTTAGTGCATTGAATCTGGTGTTAATCTCGCTTAGAATTCTGTCAATTATTTCCATGAGAGAAGCCCGGAACTTTTCTTCTTGAGTTAAGCAAAATGCTTCACATTTTTCTAGGTAATAGGTACAGGTTTTATTTAAGCAGGCCTACTTTTTCAAACTTCTTTTTTGACAAATAGTAAATAAATACAACATATTATATTGCTATTTAACATCATTGAAGGACTTTATCATAACTTATTAATCAATAATTTGATATTTAATTATATATATAAATTACATAGTAGTAACATTTTATCACAGGACAGAACCAATATCAAAGAATGATTACTATAACACCGTGATCGTTTTTAGTTATTATTACTATAACGAATTCGTTTTAGTTTTTGAAATTGTTTGTTGCGATTTAAAAAAAGTCTTTGTTTTCAAACAACAGTGTTGAAAAAATTACAAAAAGTTTGAACATTTGAAGAATATAAACAAAAATTTCTTTACCAAATATCATAAAAAACGATCTATGCATGTACCAAAGAAGATGAATTTAATGTTATAATATTGATATAAAAATTATAATAAAATTGCATAAAAATTATAGCCTACCTAGTTTATATTAAACGAGTGAAAAATAAAAATTCACAGAGTCACTTAAAAAAACACTTTCAAACACGTTACCGTACGTATAAAATGAACTAGCATAAGCATAACACAATTAATTGACAGCAATCGACTCGACATCTGACTAGTAGCAAGGTTATGTTACAACTGACTGATGAGTCATCTCAGGGAGCAGGAAGGGGAACAGGGGTTGGATAGCGCGGGCGGTAGCACTCCACTCTAAGCGCCTGTAAAATATAAGAAACGAATTTTACCTTGTGTAGTCATGTCCGCCGCTCCCATCTCTGCACCTCACCACTGGCGTTCATATAAGTATTTTCTTAAGAGCCCTTTTTATTGTATTGGCTAAGGTATAAGAACGGTTAGCAAAAGCAACCTTTTTTGTATAGTACAGTTAAAAAAAGCAACCTCAATTTTGCCGCCCCCAAAATTTGCCGCCCGGGGCAAACGACCCCCCC
>JAGFPH010000262.1:56116-69560 GCA_018207615.1 Philaenus spumarius | reverse complement strand
TATATATCAGTTAATCAGTACAACTTGTTTTAAATTATATTTATGCTACTGTCATATGTATAATAGGCCTAACTGAACTTAAATGATGGTTATATTTTCAAAGTACTGTAGGTCCTTCTCTTTAGGCGTAGCCTAGGCCTACTTTGTAATAATTGTTTGTTTATGCATTTGTCATAGTTTCGAATGTCATAAATATACAAGCAAATCCATGAAACCTAGTGTGGTAGTTATTAGCCTATTTATTATGAAAGGTTAGTAATAATATTTAGGCTAAAGGCAAGTTTTTAGAATGCCACTCAGAGGCAACTTGTTAAATCAGGCCTAGAATCAGTTGAAAATTTGTTTAGAAAAATGAGAAGTGCTACCAACTTACTTAGGCTAATATAATATGTTTACAGACTGGAAACATACTGTGACTAGAGGCTGTGAGTTTAGTTACGGGTTTTTTTTGGTTGCAACACAGCGTTTATGATATTACCACTTCGCAAAAAGTAGTGGTATTCTATAATTTCATTACTACAGTTTTCATTTACTATGTTGTATTCCATTAATTACAGAAACATTGTTCATTCAACTTCAAGTTTAAAGTGCATGAGTTATAAAATTAGTAATTTTCTGGTTCATGGTAGTAAGATGTATACCCTACATTTTTAATATGCTTTTTTGAATTTTAATAGTAACCTTTTTGTGTAGGGTACACTAATGTATGTAGGCCTAGATACACAGGCCCTTGTATTATATTTGCCTAGTCTTGTAGGTTAGCTTATTAAATTATAATTATTGTGTTATCAAAATTACTGATGTACAGTATTTTTACTAGGCATTAATGTAACTATATGATTTATTTAACTTTTTTGGTTTTTTCTTGCTTTGACAGCTTTTCAGTCCTGCACCATTAGATTCCTCCAAACACAGTCAAGTCTTGATCAGGTCATTACTCATTTGGTAAGTAAATTTTACTGTAAAATAAATACTAGATCATAATTAAAATATAACATAAACATTACTTTTAGGGTAACGATGAAAACACCCGTAAAAAAAATATGGCGCAAGTTTACTATTCGACCCTAGGCTAACCTATGGCAACAGAAATGCAAGAATAATATATTTTTTTTAAATGTCTAACTTATAATATTTAGTCACAGTATGATTACCTGTATTCAACATTTAACAGTAGGATGTAAAACAACGTTGGTGTCTACAAAAATATTAGTCTAGGGTCGAATAGGAAACTTACGCCAAAAAGATTCTGAAAATATATATTTCACTGGGTAAAAATAGTGTTCGACTTACTTTGACAAGTTAGATCAGGTTAGCTTTTGATATGTATTAGCCTAGGTATATTAATAGATGTTCCCTATAAACAAAGAAATGTATATGTTTTACATAGTAAAACATGCAAGTGGTTAAAAACATAATGATCAACAAAGGGCATTGCATTCTAATTGAACAGTTCAATTTTAGCTTACTCGCATTCATTAAATATAAAAATACATAAAATAAAGTTAACCTAGGCCTAAACCAACTAGTAACAGTAGGTATGTTCTAAAGTCAAACCATAGGTCCTATTCCTACAATTAATTTTGTGCTAATTTACTTACTTTTATTATGATTATGGGAAGACACTTTTTGTCATTTATGAATATGTGTCGTGAATTTATATTTTCAGAATATAGGCTTAGTATATAAAAGAAGTGGCTGTTCCTGTCTTTAACTTACCCTAGAAGTAACTTTTACAGGCTACCAAAAGTAATATATTTAACTGCCTTAGTAATTGTAGCTTAAAATTTACATTCATGATAAGGTTTTACTCTTGAATCGATCTTGAACAATAATGGTTAAATTTTGATTAAAATTGTTTTGGTAACCTATAACCTAAATCTATATCTCATTTGACTTTCAAACATAGCCTATTCTAATGTGACTAGTTAACTTAGTGTAGTTAACTTAGGTCAGATTAGTTTTGGATGTACTAAATTATGTTTCTTATTTCTAAATGTGCAATTTACACAGGAGTTGGTAAACTGTAATGTTTGGCAAACTAAACATTTATAGTGTTTTTTTTGACTGATATGAAATGATATTGTGGTATCAATATTGACTAATTGGACGGTTTATTTTTACATCTATTTATTAAATATGAGTAGGCCTAAATACATATCTATATCTAACCCATTCACAGTATGTTTTTAAGTCATACAATATACAGGGCCTATTAATTTTTTTAAATGTAATAATATTATTAACTTTTAATAGGCAGCCAGTTTTTATAAAATTACCCCATGACATGACAGTAATTCTATTGTATTTGATAAGAACAAGTAGTAATTGCCAAAAGGAAACTAGACCTACTTGTTATGCATATGGCTAACCCATGAATGTTGAAATTTCACTCTGTACGCTTTATTAAATTGTCTAGGTGGAACAAGCCATGAATATACTGACTCATTAAATGTTGTCATACATACACATACATGGGTTATCAAACACTATATGTAGGCTACATAGTAGGAACTCGATCATTATTTAGTGCCTATTAGCCTTCCGAGAAGTAAGTCCTTTTTCAAATTATTGTGATTATTTTTGTTTTATTTTACAATCAGTTTACAAAGTAACCATTTATAACTTCAACAATATAACAACTACAGCCGGAACATAAACTTACCAACGTTTCTGAATTTTTCCAGTCCGTAAAGTTATAAATAGGCTATATATATATACATCTAAATCATATTTAATCTATTAAAATATTAATGCCAACATTTAGTGTGTCAGTTTAGTCATTGTTTGTTATGCCATTTACGTCTTATTTCATAAACACTTGATTAATCTTAGGGCCTATTATACGACGTAACTTAAGTAAATGATAGGCTATATATATGTATAAAATATAATAAAATTTTATTAAAAATGAAATATATAGACTATCACTAAAACTTATCATTTTAATCATGTTACTTGTAGCCAATATGCAATGGTTTTGCCGTTGGAATCAAATAAATAAATAAATATAACATAATTGTAATAATAGTTGAATTTTTAAAGATCTATGTTAAATGATAATTAAAATGTGTCTTTTCAATTGTATTATAATCAATGTTTATATATGTTTATAGATATTGTCATATAGAAGAGGCCACAGTTGAAGATATTTCAGGCTCTACAAAACAGTGGCTGGTTAGGGGCTTAGTAGAGGAAAGAACGCCGAAAAATGTAAGTTGATAATTAAATATATCTATTAATCTCATAAACTGATGTCTGTTAGGCATATTCAACTTTTGATATGGATAACTTAAGTTAATTTATAGTAAATGAAGAACAAGTTATTTTGATTGTAGTACTAGGTACTCCACAAGTAAATTTTAATTTTGTTTGTATTGATCTAAATGTAGTATTTAGGGCCTATACTTAAAACTTAATTTACACTTTGCAGAAAATTATTTAAAGTTATTACAAAGTGCTGGCAACTACCTGCTTGCTTTGCAGAAGTAAAATTGTGCAGGTCGTAGTGCTGATCTCACTGTGCTTCAGTTTTTTTGTTTTCTTGTTGTTCATTGTAAGTTTTTTAGTTGCTAAACTCAGAATAAGAATAATTGTATGATACGGAATGGTACAAAGGTTATATGGTTATTGATTGCCTTATTGAAGTGGTTATTTTTTACTATATATTTAACTTATTTTTATTCTTACTACAGCTCACAGTCTTTTTTTCTTTTATTTTCTTATAAGTTAAGCCGTTTTGCCTCTTTATCATGCGTTATCAAACCTACACAGTATTTGTAATTTATTTCTTGTATTCATTGATGCTCGTCAATTGATTAAATGAGAACATATACTCAACACATTCACAAATAACACATAATACACAACACAACACGTTGGGACATTTACGTCAATTGAAAAAACTACGCAAGCTGTAGCTCACATGTGAACTCATTGAGTTAAAAACGTCCGCGGCCTCATAACCTAACCTAACATATAAGAAAATAAAAGAAAAAAGGATTGTAAGCTGTAAGTATAAAAATAAGTTAAATATAACAAAAGCTATGACTTGCACTAGATCTACTTTTGTTTGAATAGTTCCTTGCAATATTACAACTGGTTAATCAAATAAGCAAAATAAATGTTCTATAGGCCTAGGCCTAGTAAATAAAGAACTTTATAACTAAAGGACATTATCATCTCATACTTATTGTTACTAAATTTTGATATAAATAGGCCTAGTTCAATGTAATATTCTCACAAAAGATTTCTTCATGTTTATAAGAATTGTCATTCTCTCACAACAATGTTTACTCCACAATAACTTTGATATTGTTTACTCCCCTTTATTTTATAATATGTTTTGATATAAAATCTGCATCAGAAATTTCTACCAGCTGATTTGAAAATCTCGGGTTTAATTTACTTTAAAGATATATAATTATTTTATTCCAAATACTTTCTCCAACCCTTAATTTTGCTTCGTAACGGTATACAAGCAGACATTATTATTAGTAGTACTTATTTTATTAGTTTTAAATAATTTGGTGGTCATTCCTACTGTACGTTTCATGTTTAGTTGGTATTATGGGTCTAATGGAGCAGCCGAGTGCTACTAAACAGCTAATTATTGCAAATTAACAGTATTAAAACTGTTTAAATTTTATAATACAATCGATATAAGGTAAATATTTTGTGTGTGTAAAGGACTTATTATTAATTTGTGAATAATTTTTACTTACTTGTGAAACAACTCATTCTCAAACTGCAGTTAATGATTTATTATTTACTAAATTTACTAAAATTATTAACATAATACTTGTATTTGAAGGGCAATCTGCCAATAAAATTTGCTTGGTTAAACAAATTTTCCAGGACACGTTTACCAGATTTTATTTTTGTAAACAATAAAAAATATTACAAAATTTTGATTGATAATAATTAGCATACAATTCAAAAATAATACCGTACATTTCTTTTGGAAATTCGACAATAACATAAAAAGTTCGATAAACTTTACGAACATTTTCATGCTAGACCATAATACAAAATCTTAAATGACCTTTAGTTTCAGTTATAGAATAATTAGTATTAGCTGCCCTATAGTTGTCATTCCTGCTTGTTGAATTATGAGCGTACAATACCGAAACCTTTATTTTAATATCCAATGCGGTTAAGTGCTTGTAGCCTACATTTTTACGCGCAGACTACTAGCAGCGGAGCGCCTGTAAGAATAACATGGCATATGGGTTTCTCCATACTGCTAACTATGCTTGAAACGTGGTATACTATAATTCATATTTTAAAAATTAAATAATATTGAATTATACAGCATTTCTTTCAAAGTTATGTTAATTTCATTGGTTTAAGTTATTGTTTGTGAAACAATGAATATTTTGTTGCAGGAAACTAGGACCATCCTAAGAACAAAGATGTTTCTCAAGTTATGATTCTACTGGTTATTAAAATTATCATGTTTTAATTCTTTTTGTACATACATGTTGTTATACATTGACAATAATAAATAGGTTTTGAAAGTTTCAGAAAAGTGTAGTTTTTTATGTTTCCACATTAGATTATTTTATAACCCTATCATCAAAATCAACAATAACAGGGGGATGTAGTATTTTGTCAATTCCTTGAAGTAAGTCAATGAAATTATTGCAGATTTGCTCAAATGTATGTTTTTTCATATCTAAAGATCCTAATTTACTTTGATTAATAACTTTTGAATTATTGTATTTTATATATACAATGTTTCTAAGACCAGCACAATGTTCTTAGTTGAATTGAGGT
This sequence comes from Philaenus spumarius, assembly GCA_018207615.1. Classification (NCBI taxonomy): domain Eukaryota; kingdom Metazoa; phylum Arthropoda; class Insecta; order Hemiptera; family Aphrophoridae; genus Philaenus; species Philaenus spumarius. The sequence continues at coordinate 63,782 of JAGFPH010000262.1, read as the reverse complement.
ATTGAATTTACCCAGAATATGCTAGACATGTTCTATACATAAGTATAGCATGTGCACATCACGTGTGAAGAATATGTATAATAGGTATATCACATTGGGATTATATGCTATGCATATTTGTAGTATGTGCGAAGAATATGCAAGGTTCATATTGAGATCATGAATGTACCCAGAATATGCTAGGCATCTTCTATGTAAGTGTAGCATGTGCATAGAATGTGTGTAGCTCAGATTGAGGTAGTAAAATGTGCCCAGCATATATGTAGAATGTGCAAAAATCATATTGAGATAATGAATGTACCCAAAATATACTAAGCATGTCCTATAGAAGTGTAGCACATGCCTAGCATGTTCTAAGAATGTGCGTAGTTCATATTGCAGTTATAAACCGTGCCTAGAATGTCCTGAGCATATTGTAGGAATATTCTTCTCGCATATGCCAGGCGCTTTGTGAGCGCGGACGTTCACTTTTCCTGAGCACGTGCCAGACATATTCTGGAATATTCAAGAATATGCGTGGCACATTCCGCATATACTTAAAGAATGTACTGAGCACATGCTCAGCACATAATTGTGCTGTCTGGGCTGGACTGCTCCTCTAGATGCGCTGTATGTCCCAGGAAGAAGGATGTTAAAGTCAAGACATCATGCTACAAGTGTAATAAATATATGTGCAACAAACATACGAAGTCAGTCTATGAACCGTCCCTAGAAGCTGCAGAAAACACATCGGAGAACTCAGACTACTGAAGTTCTACATATAGTTTAAACTTATTCAAGATATTGTTTATCATATTATTTAAAATACTTATTTGTCCTTATTATAAGATATTTAAGTTAGCTAACATTTTTACTTTGCATTTATGCTAAAATCTCATTCTTATTCACATTTACATTCTTACATCATTCATGCACACTTTATAAACACGTTTTCTTATACACATTCTTACATTCTTTATAAAAACGTTTTTTTTACTCTGAAAATAACGTTATTTATTGCAAATAATTTGTTTTATGAATTAAAAATTCCTTATTAATTGTTAATAACTGGACTACTTGGGCATATTTTAGATTTTTGTTTTAAATAAGTTAAAAATGTTCGAACTATATCGACAACCAACTCAATAGTAAGTCTGTACATGATATAAAATGCGCATGTACTAGTCTTGTCATACCCTGGATTATATACTATATTCAGCCACACTTGTCCTACTGAAATGTTATGATCGGCGCAATATGCACACTTGACATGCGAGTTGCATTTCGACGGGAATTTGAATAATTTGGACATTCAATTGTACGACTAACATGGCACCTGGTTAAACTGAAACACAAGCTGCAGTTATATATATTTTCCTACTCACTTTTAAGTTATTTTAGAATTTTTAGGCCCATTCATAAAAACAACAAAACAAAGAAATATTACGAAACCGACTTACAATACTTTATTAAGTCTTTTGTTGTTGTTCAGGCTCTTATATAATTTTTGAACATTTTCTAGGATTTAGGAACGAGTTTTATATCTGTAAGGTGTCTATTATCAATGACTACATATTGATATGTAGTCATTGCTGTTATCAAGGTGTATTTTATAATCCCTCGACCCAAACAAAGGGGTGTTATAAGTTTAACGTTTGTATTTGTGTGTCTGTGAATCTGTCTGTTACATAGTAGCTCATAAACGAAAAAACCGATTTTGATTTAGTTTTAGACTTGATTGAGATTGTTCTTAGCTATGATTCAAAACAATCTGCTCAGCCATTCGGTGGTTTTTAAAATGTTTAATTTATCTCTTTTTAATGTTTGCAATAACATCTTTTTCCCTATTTTATTTATTTAGACCTCCGTAGACAAATTTGATTACTTTACAAAACCCACATCTTTGTTTTCTCTTTGTTTCCTACCACAAAATAGCATATGTTAATCGGAGCTTTTATTTTAGTGTAACATATCTTATATTATGCACAAGTCAAATCTAATATGTTTGTAAAATTTACAAGTAGCTCAGAAATAAAGAATTAGGCCTACCTTTAAATGATCACGCAATTATCGATAATGCAATACATTTTATGTTTTTGCGATCATATTCCAAATTATTATTCACCAACATACCAATAAAAGAAATAAGATGATGTAAAGTAGTTTGAATTAAGTTGCAAACATTATAGCAATATCGACGTGAATCATTTAAAATTTGGGAAGTAAAACTTCCTACGTTTGAACATTCTATAACGAATTCAAATAATAGCCTAAAGATAACGTGTTCTTGTGTTTATGATTACTATAATATTTCTAAATTTAAAAATAAAAAAAGTACTTAATAATAATAAATAAATACGAATTTATACTTTACTTACTCTAGCTCAGTCCTTATAGTTTTAATAAAAGAAAAATTGCGTCGAAGTATTCAGTGCGAACTAAGTTGCTAATATTCTGGTTTTAGCAACTTTTGTACTTGTTTCGTCATCTATAATTAATCATAATAGTCCGACAATAACATTGTTCATATCACCATGGGGTCAGTGTTTCTTTTTTTTAGAATTACAATTTACTTGTATTTCGAAATTATAATTCAGATAGCCTGTTCAATCTAAAATACTGATATGGTTTACATAGATAGTAGAACTCTGTTAATGTTATAAAGAACTTTGGCCTCTCTTTTTTAACATATTAATTTTAATTAGAATGTAGTTACTTTATTGATATCGATTCTATTTTCTGTAATATTAATTTGTATGATTAATTGGTACGTTGCATTTATTATCTTGGAGATTCACAATCCATTTTTTACATTAGTTAGAAACACAGGAATATATTTTAATTTCATAAAAAGGGTAAATAAATAACCGAAACCCCAATGGAAAGGTAATTAAATGTAATTTATATTACATTAGTTAAGGATATCGGACAGATTTTTAATTCTGCTTTAAAAATATAACATACTTAACAACACAGAATCCATTAAACATCCTTTGTGTTTGTATTGTAGGCAGGAAGCGCGTGAGAATAATATTAGAGGGAACACCAATATACGTGTGGAATTCTACTCAGTGTTATGTCATTAGATTATGGTGGCACAGAAAGATACCCCTTCCAATTTTATTAATTGAATTCCTCAAAGTTCGATGTCCTAATAAAAGTATACATTTCTCCTGTAGGACGACAATGTGGTTGTCTTACTATTTCTTAAAGAACTAGAAATTCTTATGTGTTACTTATAAACATTGCTAGCTAACTTCAAAGAATTTTCGTAATTTATTGAAATAAACATTGAAGCTATGTTAAGTTATATTATTTTGTGTTTGTCCTTTAGTAAGCTTATAAACACTATAGTTTATATTTAAAAAAATCTACAAACATTTTAAAGAGCCTCTTTAATCTAATTAGAGCTGAGCTAAACGTCTAACTAAATACACATTAAGCATACACTAAAAACATTTGTTTTACCGGAGTATTCAGGTCATAGACAGTTTAGGTACTTTAAGTTAGTATTGTTTCTGTGATAATATTTTCAAGTTAAATTTTTTTGGTTTTACAAACACATATAAAAGTACAAGTTAGACTTGTATGCCAAGTTTCCCTTAACTCCAGCCAATCCAAAAGTTTTAATAAAGTGTTAATAATAATAACAAGTCATATACTAAATAGAGCGGCAAAAATACCTGATGTTTTTGAAATAAAGAAATCTTCAATATTTATAAACATTTCTGCATGTTTATTATTTATTCAAAATACAAAAATGGCAATTAATAAAATACATAGTGAAAAACATAATTTTGCCTGTTGTTATTTAATAACATCATTTATGTGGTGTTCATTCCCCACCATACATTCTTCTAGACTCAAAGCAAAGCTGTCAAACACTTTTCCTATCATCTCATTAGATATGGAGGCAATCATTTATCTTACGGCTTCTTTCAAGTTTTCTAGTGTACGAGGTTTGATTGTGTACACTTTTGATTTGAGGTAGCCCCGAAGGAAAAGTCACAAAAACTGAGGTCAGGTAATCGTGCGGGCCAAGCAATGTTACCATTTCGAGGGATGACTCAGCCCCGAAATTTCATCCTCAAATAATCCATTACGGCATTTGCTGTGTGGGTAGTTGCTCAGTCTAGTTGGCACCAAATTTGATCATAGCTACACGTCTTATTTTCAGTTCAGGAATCAAGAAAGTGCCCAATATTCTCAGGTAACTCTCTTGGTTTACTGTAACTGTGCATCCTCCTCAAAAAAATATGGCCCGATGACACATTTCTTGGTTACCCCAGACCACACTGTAACTTTGGCACTGTAACTTAGGGCGATCGTGCAACTCTTGTGGTGTTGAGTCGGACCAATAGCGAACATTTTGTTTATTCACATACCCATCAAGATGAAAATGAGTAGCATGACTCATTACAAGAAATTTTTCATCATCCATCAAAATCAGTGTGACTCACTCGTTTAACATTGTCCGGTGTTCTGACTGAACTTGGACGGCCTGTAGGGCTACGTTTTAAGGTTGAATCAGTTTATTTGAAGTTATTCACCCACAGCTTGAATGTGTTACGCGATGGAGTGAATCCTTTACGACCCACATGAAAATGACTGCGAAACTGACGTTGTGTATCACTACTTAAATACGTCTCAACGACAAAAACACGATGTACACTGGCCACTATTCCATGCCGATTGAAATGGCGTCGAGTAGGCTTGCGCTGGTGCTGCTTCCCACCAATCACCTCCATACGACTGCCCGACTGTACTCGAACTAAAACCATCAGGTATTGTTTCCGCTCCCGTTCTAGCAAATTGAAAAGACCGTAGTCTAAATGGATGACAGCATCTGCATATCTGAAACTATGAGTGACTTTATAGACAAATTGTATTGACTAAATTTTGAATAAATTTTGTTTGGGTACGAGATGATGAATCTGTGTTATACGCTTTTTACAGAAGATGTATAGTATTTAAGAATGAGCTTGGATTTTAAAGTGCTTATGGTGGTTCGTAAACCAGACATAAAGGACATTGATGATTTGTTGAATGTGTGTGTGTGGTGAGAACCTTGGGCTCTGAACCTGAGTGTGTTAGTTAGCTTTAGGATGAAGTCCTCGAGTGTTGGGATTTTGTGCCCTTGAGAGATGGTTGCGTTCGATACGTAACATGGAGAGTTGGTGATCCAACGGATAGTTTTGTTTTGGAAGGAGTCCAACCTTTTCTTCCAAGCAACAGATAGTAGGAAATACCAAGCTGTGGATGCGTACGTGAGTACTTGTCTGATGTATGTTCTGTACATGGAGACAACCTGATACGAAGTGGTAAAGGTCTCTTTATCGTTTATGACTGGAAGGACTCTGCCACGGACAGATTTAGCCCTTGACAGAGTTTGCTTGACGTGACGGTACAGTTTTAATTTACAGTCAAGCGTGATCCGTATAACCATGGCATAAATACATTATTCAATAGTGTTTTGCGGGCCGATGAGAGCAGATGATGTCTGATGTAATTTCTGTACACAGCCTGAATCATAAATACATCTTTCACAGTTCTGATTCGCATAGTTTTCTGTAAAATTAACAGGACCTCTACAGTTTCTTTAAAGTTTCAACTTTTGGAATAGAGGGGGATTGTGGAGGAACTATTTTAAATTGTTTCATCAAATTTCGGATAAGCTATTGTTTTACATTCCTGTAAATTATATGAGGCCATCTGTACCTCAGTACTATTTCTTAAAAATTTTAGCTACTCTATACTTACATAATTTTAGTATAAAACTACACACTGTCATTAAATATTTTTTGTCTATCATACTTTTATCTTCAAAATACTAAGCAAAATTGTTTTCCTTATTGCTAATTGAAACATACGTGTGTTTTATAACTATGAACACTGTGATCCCTTTACTCGTGTTGGAGAAGGTTGACCGACAGGCAAGTGAGTTTATGGGTTTCTTGTTTTGCTTTCAGGGTATAAAACCTTAAAATTATCAACAGAATTGATCACCATTAATTAGATTTAGCTGTTGTTAGGAGGATATCAATCTAATTAAACAACAATGTGTAGTTTCACGAGACTGTAAACTTTTTAGAAGTTTCACTTTAGATTTTAATTTGGTTTGTATCTTAACACGTTAGGTATTATATAAAGCAAAGGTAGTTAGCCCCATTGTAAATTTGGCAATATTTATACCTTAGTAACTCTTAATAAGTGAAACACAAAACCGACTGATAAAACACCACTTTAATAAATATTCTCTTGGGGTTCTAACACGTGCAAAACTAATTTACCTATAAATATTAGTCTTACAGAAAATATTTCAACAGTATTTCATAATATATAAGATTTTGAAAAATAAGTTATATGTTATCATTCTTTTTAATTTGAATATTTACAAAACCAGATAGTGTTTTGGAAAATGTTAATATATTGAATTAAATTTGTCATGGCTGAGTTAATAATATTGTTGATGCAACTCTATACATGGCAGCAACAAAATTGACTTTACATACATAAAGCACTTATGATAAAATAATATTCTACGTATTAAAGTGCACTCAAATTACAGATAAAACTTAATTATTTCATAAAGCCATAATTAAGTTGTACATTAAGTGGCATGTATTTCGGTGTAGCTTTGCCATGCAATACTAGCCCAAAATTAAATTGCCGGAATGCACTCTAATCCGAATATGCAACGTTCCAGGGATCCGGCAAGATCGAACTTTCATGATAGGATGGAAAGGATTGAGCGTTCAGGAGCGAAAAAAAGGTTGACGCTCTATCTTTAATAGTTTATCATTGCCCCAATGATACTTTCGAGGATCATAAGAACAACCGAATTAATTTTATGAAATACTGAACAAGGTTATACAGGGTGTATCAGAGCGGGTGGCCGGCTTGTATAGCATTGAAACGAGTATACTTAGACATTTAGTTTAAACTGATAACCCCCTATTTCGACCCCAAGGAATTCAGTAAAAATATTTTCAACCCTCTAAAATGACCCATAAGGGTATTTTTTGGGAGTGGAGGTTGGTTTTTAGAAAATTTTCATTTTTTAAAGTCTCGGTACATTGCTCAATAAAACAATATTTTTCTTTAAATTTTAAGCCAATAAAGAAATGAAAAAAATTCAAACATGGAAAATGTTGATAATTAATTGTAAGTGCTTCAATTTGATATATAAGATGGCCCACATTGCAATTAGAAAATTTAGAGATATTGATTTTTAAACTTCTAAAAGTTGTACATTTTGAAACCTGCTAAAAATGTGAGAAAACCTACCAAAATTAGGTATTATTTGAAAGGTCACATCTTTGTCAATGTACTTTAAAAATTGTAGCTGTTAAAAAAAAATTTATGTTAGATGTAATAAAATATGTAAACTTAAGTTTTTATGATGTTTCGGGCCACCCTGTATTGACGGTGCAAGATAAATGAAAAAAAAATGTTTTAATGATCGGTGTACCGAGACCTTTAAAATGAGGTACAACACGACCTACCTTTACATTTGAAAATTTCCCAAAAACCAACCCCCACCCCCAAAAAATACCCTTTTGGGTAATTTTACAGGGTTGAAAATACTTTTCCTGAATTCCTTGGGGTCGAAATAGGGGGTTATCAGTTTAAATTAAATGTCTAAGTATACTCGTTTCAATGCTATACAAGCCAGCCACCCGCTCTG